>BMAO01032733.1:0-12803 GCA_019973975.1 Trichonephila clavata
ACAAGTTAACAGGGACATTTAAGACTTTTTAAGACCCTGTGCCACTATTTATGAATGGCTTTAGCTATGACCTTTAAAATTTACAGTATACACAGCATGCGCGTTGTCAATAACCATAAAAACGTGTAAGACTCACAAATACACATGTAAGGCTCACAAATCTCACAAACCGTGGCACAAACCAGGTCCGCCGAAGCAGCATCTCTACTAAATGATTTGACTGAGGGCTTAATGTATAAGGCCTAAACCTAGGCATGGACAATGGTCATATAGTAACTACATTTGCTAGTTGACATGCATTTTGAAATTCCCTGTTCTTAAGAGAACATAATCTGAAATAATATTCGAAAACTAAAATTATTCAGATCATGATCTTATAAAGGAGGTGTCAGAACAAAATTAGGCCTCCACCGACGGTGAGGCCCTAGACCCGGGCCCAGTTGCTCCCTGCCTTAAGACGTCCCTGCAAGTGAAGCTTATAAAAGGGTTTAAAAAGCATTTTTTCTATACATTGATGTTTAGATATTTATATGTAATGAACAATTCACAAAATGGTGAAAACAGAATCCCATAAACTGTTTAAAATTTTAAAATGCTTTCTTAATATTTGTTTTTAGACCTCACATTTTTATACACTCAATTTTACTTCCTTATTAATATATTTTAGGAAAAGAAGTTTTTGTATAACAAAAAATAATCAATGCTTTGTGTTTTTTTAAATTCATTTATTGTTTTTTTATTTAACTCAAAATGTTTGTGAAATATTAAATTTGTGAAAGAGCCGAACATATCCTATACTATAAATTTGCTTTTAAATTCCAAAAAATATTTTTGTAACTAAATTTTACATTTTGCTTGATTAAATTTAATTTAGTTTTAAAAAAAATCCAAAATAAAAATTAAGCAATATTGTATTATACCTAATATATCTATTAGTGTGTATTTCTTATGTACGTTTCTTATAAAATAATTTCTCATGTTAAATTCTATTGCATGGTTTTAATTGAAAAAACCCTCTCTCTTGTTAGATGCAGTGTTTCAGTTAAATATTAATAAGTAAAGGTGCACAAAGAAATAATATTTGAAACTAAAAATGAAATTTTAAATGTGTGTGTGTGTATTCTTGGGAAAGTGTTTTCAATCATTCATTCTTACTCAGAATTTAAAAAAGTAAAATATTTTATGGGTGAAAATGTCAAGTGTATATATTTAGAAAATAAATCATACACAGTTCCTTAAAATTGTGCAGAAGTTTTTATTTATGTACAGTGCATCTAGTATCACAACAAACAGCTTGATGCATTTTCTTGTCTTCAATCCCAACGCTTCTTTGGTAAACAAATTATACACTTCCAGCAAGTCTTGGAGAATGAAATTAAATATTTATTTCTAATTTGAATGTATAACATGCATATAAAGATAATGAATATTTATTACAACATCAATTATATAAAATTCAAAACTAATATGTATACTTATTATAAATTTTACTTAAGAAGATTATATATATATCTCAAGTTTATAACCAAATTTATCCTTATTAAACATAGATGATAAATGAAAAAGAATAAAACAAAATATCATGAACAATGCCTTACATATTTAAGTTATATAGTTTATATTTATTAATACTGATGCCAAATAAATAGAACAATTTATCTTAACAACATGGTATAGAATCAAGTATTTTGCTAAAGTGACAATTATATCTAATGGGCCTTTTAATTTTTCTCTCACTTAATTATTTATTTGCTGAAATACAACATATTGCAGACAAAAAACTACTGTTTTGGTAAGAAAATTATAAAAAATTTACTATTTTAATAAAGTAATGAAAAACATATGTAAAAATAGTACACAAATGAAACCCCTTCTCATTTTCCATTTAATTTACATAATTATAATACTTTTCACATGTCCACTACAACACCAATAACCTATTAGTTTGTACAGAAAACATCATTTCAATATTTACACCACATAACATTTAAGGAACAACACAAATGCTTTCTTGTGTTTTGACACCAGAATTTAACTTAAATTCATTGAACAAATTATATCTGTCAAATAATTTAAGTTGGAATTTTCACATCAAATTTATGACCTGGTATAGTGTTGTAAGTCGTCCATCAGTATACTGCCCTGTAGCTGTGCAACGGTAAACACCTCGGTCTTGATGTCCAGGATCTCTTATCATCAGAATAGATTTGCCCATGTGATCATAAGCACGGATTCTAGGATCCTGAGGATAACACTGAGGACACGGATAAAAGGGTTCGTCGAAATCACCTCTCATTTTTGACCACACAACATTCTAGAAGAATATAAGAAAAATTCTTAAAATAGAATCAAGACGCCTATTTTTTATTGTTCGGTTTCAATTTACAAACCAAAATATTTATTATTGATTTTGACAATAAACAATTCAATTCTAGTCTACTTTGTTAGTTCATGATATGTACTTTCATTACAAACATTATTTTTAAAAAAGAATAGTGCTCATCTCTGCTTAAATATTTTTTTCGAGATGAGAGCTCTTTTAGACTTAATCAGTTATTAATATTTTAAATGCCTACAGTTTTAATCAGTCTTATGTTCTGTTTAAATATAATAATAAGTTATAAATTTTAAAATAAAAAAATATTAATTTTAAAAATATTAATTCCCTCTATAACTCTGTTCTTTCCTCAGTGGCACGGTAGCCCACGGTGGACCTTGGCCTTCTCAAGAAGCCTTTGCCAGACCGGCCTTCTGCATACTAATGTACTCAAATTTTTATTTCTCAAAACTAGGAGGCCTTTTTCTAAGACTTCAATCCATCTTAGATTAGGTCTACCTTTTCTCCCTTTGTCAATTGGTTGGGCAATCAAAATTCTTTAGTGGTGCGGTCTTCGTCCGTTCTGACAACGTGGCCTGTCCATTTAATTCTTTCTACTTTGATGAAATTAACGATGTCAGATTCTATATATGAGTGATTGAGCTCTATAAATTTGATCTGCTTCTCTACGTGCTATTTTCTTAATATCCTCCAAAAATAATTCTTAAAATTTTCCTTCCGTAGATACTTATTATGTTCTCATCTGCTCGAAACATGGATCAAGTTTCACATGCATAAGACATAAGTTAATACTGATCTTTAAGGACTTTTATACAAAAGAACCTATGTTTATTTTTTATCAAATTCGACTACACATATTTTCGTATTCCATTAAGACACCTCTATAACTAGGAAATAAAATTATTTTTGTCTGCATCTTCTTAGGAAACGGGAAAAATACTAAATTTAACGAAGTTAATAATTACTACAATACATTTTAATTACAACATGTCATTTATATATTTAAAAATATTTACATTGTTATTTAGCTGAAACTTCTAATAACTCTCAAAGATAATATTGTAGTATTTTTTTGCAATAATTAAAATATTAAATGTATTACGATTCAAATTATTAGTTACCTATAATTCAGCAAAATAATTAAAAATAAATCTAATAACGCGCTTGCTATATTGATAGAACTCCGTGTATCTGATATTAATATGGCGTTTTTTGCAATAAACATTCATTTAAAGTACACTCTAATACAATATTCATCGTGTTAACCAAGACCATATTTACCCTTTTAAGTACAATCAGGTGTCAAAAAAGGAAATATTAATGTATACGTATATTCTGCGTTTCAAGACATCTCAATATCTGAGATAAAACTCAATTACAACTCTGTGCGTGTGTAAACATTTTTATAAACAAACTTCGTATAAAAATTTTTGTTTTATAAAATTACTGTATCAAATTTTTTGAGTAATATCTGTCTTAAATATAGTATTTGCTGTATTAGATGAGTTATATTTTAATACATATCTATTAAATAATCCAGGGTTTTTTAAATACTGTTTTAGCCTACGTGTAACGCGATATCGAAATTTTTCATAAGGATATTTAATGTAAAAAACAATCTTTTCAAGTAAATGGGATCCATTCCATTTTAGTTAGGAAATTCAAGAGAAATAAAATTCAATCGGATAATCATTTATTTAAAAAAAGTCATAACATTTATCGCTATAAAATTAAGTAACGTAAAACAAGATTAAGTAATATTAGAGAAGCAACAAGAAGTAAATTAAAAAAGAATCATTCCATTACCTAGACTTTGAAATTAGTGTGAGTCAGTTTTTTAATGGGAAATAGTCAAAAGTATTGCACTATGTTCGGGTTAAGGTAACCGAACACGTTGAAAATGACCCAAATTAGGTCAAAAAAGACATTTTTGTTTTTTATTTTATTGACTAGAGCTATCTTTTGGCTTTACAAAACATACTTTTTTTTTTCTACGCTAAGTGGAGGCAAAGTTGCACAACCAATTTTATAAATTTAGAAAAACCGGAAGGGGATCTTTGAGCTACCAGAAGTGAGCATTAATATTCAAAATATATCATGGTGAGTCTGCTAGCTCAAAATGTTATAGATATATTTCTATAAAACTTTTTGAGCCAGATATTTCAATTATTTTCTAGAGAATACACTAAAATATTTCTTATTGTATTAATATTTTTTCAGTTATGGCTTGTTATTTAAATAATGTTCTCACAAAGAATGTCACATTTTTTGTAATGTTTACTCAATCAGCTCTAAAATTTTCAAATTTTCATAAAACATTAAAATTTTAGATCATTTTCTAGATAAATGTATCTAATTGGTTTTAGTAAAACTTTTACTAACATAAGTTGATAACTTTTCCCTCTAATTGCTTTGAAGTTTTTCAAAAATATTGCTAAAATTTCACTTATAATTATGATTTTTGTAAAATTAAAATATTTTTAAGAATATTGTTAGTTAAATATTACAGTGTTTTAGTATTGATTCTTAAAAGGAATTTATAATGTTTAAATATGCTATTTTTTTTTAAAAGTACTCCGAACGTGTTTGGATAAACAATAATTAAAAACAAATTAATGAACTTCAAAAATTACGTAAACTATGCCCCATTAAATGTCATTTTATGTAAAATAGTAGTTCAATTAAGATTTATCAAGAAATAAGGTAAGATAAAAGTTAAAAAAAAAGATAAACGCGATCTCTCCTTTTTTTTTTTGAAAAATGAGACAAATATAAGGCAAATACAAATATTTTCAAGTAACTCCAATGAATTTCTTGTTGATTTATAACTTAGAAATGTCAAAAAATAAAAATTATCTACAAAATCCGTTTTATAGCTTCAACATTCCACTTGAATGTGAAAATTGTTCAATGACTTTGAAATTCAAAGCTACGAAGACTTAAAACCAGTCATCAGGAATTTATTGCTCAGTTGAACGTACTCCCGGTCACTGGGGGCATTTATCGATGCTCAATGTAGCGTTCTGCAACAAAGAAAAAAACTAATAAAGTTCATCGGCAACACCTTGAGCACAAAACGATAAACGCACTGAAAATCATCGTTTGCATAAATATGCTCAATGGCTTCACGAAAGACACGATACCCGGATGTCTTCACGTGTTATCAGTTTCGCTAAAAAAAGCCATTCTCTTTCATATAGCGTGCATTAGAAAATGTTTTGCTTCCGTAAACGGGAAAGCAAATGCAACAATGTATTATTACCGTAGTTAATGAAGGGTATAAAAGAAATGAATACTATTGGTGGGGAAAAAATTCGAATAAAATTACATTTCTAGTAAATATGTTATCAATATTAAATTATCAAAGTTCGCAGACGATATTGTCAAGAATCATGCAGCTGTTCTGTAATCAAATACTTCAATTGCATTATTTTTTATTCTTTGTTTTAATTTTGAAATTGTGTACAGAAAGAAGTAATTGTGAAATAGCTGAATATTTTAAAGAGTTGTGTAGCTTTTCTTTCAAATTACCGCTCTTTCTTAGGAATTACAATCCAATTTTCAAAATATTGCTGCATATTTTCTTCTGAAAAATTGCTTTGTTCATATTTTATTGCAACATTCGAAGCATTAAGAAAAACACATTTTTTTCTGCAATTATTGTAAAAAAATTGATATTTTATAAGCTCATTATAAAGATAGTATTTTTACCAAATTTTTAAAATCCAAAAGATAAGTAAGAAACTTATATTGCAACACATGTTATATAATTGACCTCCATCGAGCTTCTAGTTAGCAAATATATATCTTATCTATAAAATTTCACTTTAAAACAGGTAAAAAGGAGCAAAATGTGTTATTCGCTTACTTTTAAAAATAAATTTCATTTTCAATATTAAAAAATATCTCAACTCCGTGACAACTCCTTAATTTTCAGCTGTCAACATTTAAATTGTGTTAAATGTATATATATATAATTGATTAAATTCATTATATAATACTCATTATACTATCATAAATTTAGTTCATTGGAATTTTAGTAAAAGCAGTTTCAAATACATCTTAATTTCCGAACACATTTTGTAGGAAATTAGTAAAGAATTTTGACTATCCTTTCTCATAAATAAAACACATTGATTACAATAGAAAGAAGAATTATTTAAACATTAAGTAAGTTCTTGTTGTTCTTCTTATGAATCAAATTTCCAAAACAATGTACTAAAGTAATGACAAACTTTAAGTTACAGATTATTATTTATTATTTTTTTGTTCATTAAATTCATACGTGACGACCTTTGGACTAACCATTATACTCAACATTCGTCCTTCTGTACCCAGTTTTGATGTCTCCAATAGTGTTAATGAGTATGTAAATAACTGTTTGTTAACTGTAACCACATGTTCATGTATGAGTGTATAAATAACTATCTTGGTTGGTGATTATTCACAATTCGAACTGTCTATTCAGAAACTTAGTAACATTAGTGTTCATAGTTGTGTCTTCCTTATATATATATATATATATATATATCTTCCTTTTACTACCCAAGAAGTGTTCATAATTACTCCAAAGAGTTTATTCAGCATAATCATGAACAAATAGTAGAGTAACTTAAGTTACAATATCATGTATCTCTACATATTTTCCTACTCTTCTTAATGGGTAATCTAATGTATGTGATGTGTGTGTGTGTTAAGTTATTCTCTACCTTAATTTATGTAATTCGACGCATTACACACTAGTATATTTTCTTTTAGTGTAACATTTGGCAGTGGGCTTCAGAATTTTGTTCAAGTAATATTTATTACAACGCACTATCGACTAGAGATCTAAAAATTCTATATAACGCACAGTAAAGGAGACTTATAAGAAACTAAATCTTATATTACCTAATGAACCACATTTAGTAATTTTTCAAATTCATTTAAGGTCTTTATTTTCTAGGAAATTTTATTATTTTGTCTAAAATTTTTGTAATTTCAAGGAAGGGGACGTATTTATGTAGTTTGTAATCATAGGTAATTCTATTTTTACTCGTATTTTCTGAGATTAATCTAAAAATAAGATATTTCTTATTTAAAAAATAAAAACTTAAGCTCTTATTATTCTATAACATAAATTTTAAATTTAGATTTGAATTAACTGTTAATATATTTAATTTCCTTTTCTATCGCACAAGCTAAAGTAAAATTAAATTTTAGCAATTAGCTTTTTCAAAAAAAATTTAAATAATATTTTTGTGTGAGAAAGAAAATTTTTGCATTTGGTTTTCTGAATATTTTTTTAAAAATTTTTAAGCTTTCTTTTTTTGGGGAATTAGTTGAAAACAGATTGATTATATAATATCATAGAATTGAATTTTGTTTAATAAATTATTTGATAGCTTCTACGATAATAAAAAATATATTTTTTTTCAAAAAAAAAGAACATGCAAAAAAGTAGAAACAAGCATGTTTAATATTTTTAAATTACATATTTAAATTAAAAATCTCATTTGGAGGGGAAAAAATCCCATATAAATTAAAATTAATTTCAGAAGCCTCTAAAGAATTTTACAAATAGTTTTGAAAACCCTCTGAAAATAGATGTCTCTAAATTTAAAATATCAAATGTAACAATTATTTTAAAAATATAATTAAGAATATTAGATCTTACAAAAAGTAAATTTTAAATTGCACGTATATACAGTGGACCCCAAAATGTTCGTACACTTGCATTTTCCAATAAAATTTATGTTTTCGACTAATAAAAATTAATATATTGTTAATTGTAATTTTTTAATGATATCTGCAACTTGTTCTTAATAGAATGACATAATTATTTTTTAAAAATGATATAACTATTATTTTTAAAAATGATATAACTATTATTTTTAAAAATTAATAATCAAAAAGCTATTGAAAAATTACGCCACAAAAGTCTTCGTACACCTTAACAAAAATCTCAATTTAGCTTTAAATATTGTATTCTTTCTTACTTTAGTACATAGTAGGATATTTTTTAGTGTCCACAATAACTTTTAAATGTTTTGGTATAGATTTAATCATTTTTTGTAATTTCTGCATCTTTTCTCCTCTTCTGTTATTTTTTTTTACTTCCCATTGTTTTTATTTTTTTTTTTTTTTAAAATAAATCTCACCAATATTTTCTATGCTAATAAATTGATTAGTGTTTTTCAGAATTTTGGACGTTTATAAAACCCGCGCGTACATTTAGAGCAGAGTGTTTGCTTCATTATCCTGTTAAAAAATGAAGTATTTTCCTATATTCCAAATTTTCGCCGATAATTTTAAAATTTCACTTTAAAATACTGAAATAGAGGCTGATGATTCACAATATGTTCTAGTGATCCAATTTGATTCTTGATTAGGTTCAGACAAAATTCAAATTGACAGCAATTGATTGGATGACGGAAAATTAAACATGTTTGGTTCTGATGGCCATTTAATAGTTTGTAATATGAAAAAATGAAGAATTTAATCCCATGAATTTATGTGGAACAAGAACTTCTCCACCTCCATGCTGAAGCATGGAGTGGAAAAGTTCTGCGTTTTTGGGTGTAAATTGACTTTAAAATTGAGGTAATTTGTTTTTTTTTTATTATTGATATCTAAGCTTTATTTAAATATATTTAGAGGAGTTTTCAATTTATCCGCCCAAAATTTGGATATTGGAGACACTTCATTTAACAATTATCCCATCTTCTCTCAATTTGCCATCTTCTCAAAACTCCTCAAAATTCTAAAAATTCCTTAATCAGTTTATTTATCCATAAAATATTTGTAAAAATTTATTTAAAAAAAAAGATAACATGACATATAAACACATAAATATAAAGCACTAAGAAATAAATATTTTAGAGCAAACAAGTGCATTGTATTTTGAAAAATAATAAATTGCATTATTTTCGATTGAAGTATTCCATGTTATAAGATTGTATAAAAGTGCAAAAATTTACTTTTCTATTAAGTAATCTTAAAAATATCCCAAATAAAAGTATCAATACCTTCAAATATGAGTAGCCATAAGGAAAATTACAAAGTAGAAATTAATAGATAAAAAAGTAAATATTACAAACTTAAATTTAAAAAACAAAACAAAAAAACCCCTTTTTTCAAGTTGAAATAAATTGCTTTTTTTTCAAATTTTATTGAAAACTTGGGCTTTTTAAAATATGAAACGCAAAACAACAAAAATGACAACAAAAACAATAATAAAACATAAAGCTCTAAGTATAATTAAAATGGTCGAAATTCTCTCAAATAAATGCGATAGCTCGAATGATATAAAGCGTCACAATTCCATCGAGAAAAATCTCAAATATTCCAAAATCATTTACATTTAATAAACAGAAGTTGAAAGTAATTTTTAACCTTACAAGCAACATGCTTTCATCACAATTACTCAACCATGAGCTAAACATACGCATGACATCATTTAGGAAGACGGAATCAAAAAAGCATTACATAAGTTATTTTTGTTTCATTTTGATTCTCATAAAGGCATTCGTATTTTACAGTTGTACGATTCATCCAAATGAAATTATTTTCACTCAATCTTTAAGAGAAAAAACAAGGAAAGCGTAATTAGGTTTTTTTTATTTGTTTGGCTCTTTGTTGGATTTATCGTTTGGGGAAAAGCGAAAGCGTTATTCAAAGAACAGTTGTTTTATTTATTTTTTCGACATTTAGAGCAGGTGAATGTAATTGTTTGATAATTTGACTAAAAGAATATGTTTATGTTGATATTTGAGATCGTTTAAACAAATTTTTAGGTTTAAAAATTACATGAACTGCGAAATAAATGGAAATAAAAATAATATTTTTAATACTTTGGTTAACGTTATTCTTAATTTGTAAATTTCGTAAATTAATGTATAAATTGAATACTTGACATAAAAAATAAGAAAACAACAGTTTAAGGAAATGTACTAGGCTTACATATGTCAAAAGTTATTTCAGAACAAAAGTTTGCAAGAATATCTCGAATAATTTAGGTAAAATTAAAATATTTTCCTAAGTTATTTTTTGTTTAATTCTTTATTTTGACCTTTATGTTTGCCTGCTGTTTATATGAAAACACTGACATTAAATCAAAAATAATATCTCAGAAAATTTCTTTTTAGAATGCAATTACTTTGCATGTCTCACATTAATTTCAAGCATATTGTTTCCTTGTAAAACAATTATTTTTAAAGCATATCACATTACCTTTTCTTCTATATAATTTTAATCAACAATTTTTGCTAAACACTTAAAATATTAAGTAAAATAAAATGTAGATTTTTCTTCTTACTTTAATATATCACCATATTTAAAAAATTAAACACATATGGGTTCCGTTTAGTGCAAACATGTTATGTATTATCTTATAAATTACAAAATGTGCACACCAATGCCAACTCAACTGCCTATATATTAGTTATAATAAAAAATATTTAATTTATACAAAAAATACATAGCATTTTTTTAATACATAAATTTGCTAAATGTTTGAATTATTGTTTTAAAATTGAATATATATTTATATAACACTGATAACAATAATAAACTTATATATATATATATTGAATTTAACTTTTTTAACTATCGAATCTTCTAAATTTACTTGATAATAGATATAAAATCTTTAAAATATTTATTGTAATAATACTCATATATATGCATTAAAAAATGGTATTTTTAAAAATTCATTTTCCAAATATTTTAGTAACAAAAATTCGAAGAATAGGCATTTTTTTTCTTTAAATTGATAATAATAATATGTATAAATTTCAAAAAAAAGAATGTAATAATGAGAGAGATTGAATAAAAAAAATTGATTGATATTTTTAAGAGAATGGATAGGAATTTTTTTACTAATACAGCTTACTTTCAAACTTATGAAAAAATTCAAGACTTATAAATAAAATGAATATTAAAACATTAAAAGGTGGAATAACAAACTATTATATTAAGCACTGCGTTTTACATCATCTTAAATAGGTCTAGCTATTAACTCAATCCTGTTTTACAAAATGCTTATCTTCGAAGCATTTTAGGAACAATTTATAAAGAAAGAAAATATTTAAAACCTTAAACACACATGTCCTTACCGATACAACATATCCTTCGAACAAATTCAGACTACAAGACAACTCAGCATACCCTCTCAGCCAATACAGCAGTGCCTTCTCCCAAATAAGTACCTGATACAGATCTTCTCCTGACCTCTCATTTGTGTTCCACCGTCCTCCAGGCCAGTAAGAAGGGTAAGAGGGGAGTATAAGTGGCACGTGCCACAACCACGATGACCAGCAGCTCTAGAGTGGGAAGGATCCTCATTTCGAACAAGATCTCAGAAGAAGATGTACCGCGCGCCCTGCTTTATATGTCGTGAATAGTCAGTATTGTCACGCCACGGCTGACCGCCGTCTGTGTCAAGGAGATCACGAAAGAGAATTCCTTGTTCTTCGGTTGATCGTTCTTTTAGGGAAGAAATCAAGCATTTGTGTTCATGGCGTTAGGTTATCGAGATTGATTAATTAATTTCTGCTGATTTTTTTGAGGTTCTTTAATCTTTATGATTGTTTTTTTTTTATTAATGGTTGCTATAAAACCCGGAATTGAAGGCTTCATGCATAAATTATTGTTTATGTCAGGGGTGGGAAATTTGTTCAGGTACGGGCCATTTGTGAGAGTGGAGGATAATCGAGGGACCATTAGTTTTTTAAAGGGATTGCATTTACTATAGAAAATATAAAATATAAAGAAATAAAATACGGAAAATGTTTTATTCAATTTACTTGTTTGTATAATTCCATACTATCTATAGGTTTCACATTTCAGTTTTGAATCAGTTTATTGAGACAAATGTTCCTATATCATACTTTCTACATTTTTTTTAAAACTCAAGACAGAAATTGCTTGTTTAAACTCTCATCACAGCTGCAACTTGCATCTCTATTTACTCTTGTTGATCTTCATGCAAGAAATTTTACTTCAAAATATATTTCGACTAAAACAGAGCTTCTGAAACTATCAATAATTGCGACCCAATATTCAATCATAGTTTTCATCGCACCCCCATTCCATACAAAATAACAATGCAGAATTTCAATAATACTATACTTTGATGCTAAAGCTACGAAACGACTTTAACCTCTCCGATGCCACCTGTGTATATATACGTCTCGATCAGCAGGTGCATTAAATTCCCCGGACGTATAAATACGTCTTTCTGAAGTGCAATTTTTTCTGTGCACTGCTATCCATAAAATTATTAAGAAGGCTTTGAATGCAATAAAAGGATCTTGACAGTGTTTGAAAAAAGTTTACTTATATCAGAGAGTTTCTTATTTATTCATTTTCTCCCCCCCCCCTACAACGCATGCGTGTAAAACGGGAAGCGAATCGCGTATTTAATTGGCAGTGAAGGAATTATTTTTTAAACAGACAAATTATCAAAATATGAGTTAATTTTTGA
>BMAO01032734.1:0-17415 GCA_019973975.1 Trichonephila clavata
CCCTCCTCCCTCAAAATTTCCTCTTTGCATGTTAATAATAGTTTTATTCCTGGTTTTGATGAAAAAAATATTCTTTTCGTTGGAATATGTATTTTCTAAAATTTGTAACCTTATTTCAACTAAACGTATACATTATGTCAAATTCTTAACCACCATTCGTTTTGATTGAACTCGGTCTAAAAACTTAACTTCACCAATGTCTTGCGCATGTATTTCGATGAGCTCATCAATTGTCAGCTCCTGACTTCTGAATTTATTTGCTTTAAGTATCGACAACTTCTTCAACCACATTACCAACTTCATCAGACTCAGGCATTGACTGAGTTTCAGTGATAAAAAAAAAAATGGACGAGATTTAAAAATCGCGTAACTCCGAATTCACGTAAGTCGGGTAACGTAAGTGAAGATATTACTGCATTGTTAACAATATGAATTTAGCTAACAATTATTAATAAATAAGCTTGTGATTTCTACATATCACTGAAAACAACTACCGGTAAATTTTATATATTTGAATCATTATTCTCACTTATCCAACATGAGTATGTCTTAGATGTATTTTAGCATGAAATGCATACATGCAATACAAATTCTTCATGCGTATGAAAAATGTGAAAGATCTATTTTTCTAGTAGATATTATGCTTCATTGTCAGGAGATGCGTGTGTCCTAATCTTAAAGCTTTGAATTGGAATAATATAATTGGAAATATTACCCCGCAATCAAATAGCTAATTCAGGTCACAAGAGAGATGATGACTTATTCATGGAACGACCGAATAATTAAATATCGAGCTGATTGAAAGCCCTCCAAGGATAACACCCCTTACCGAGAATATCATTTGATCTTCGGTATTCCGGAGCGACAAGTGATTTTCCCCGGACTCATCAGACTTAGAGGATTTAACATCGTTTCTCTAGTCGGATTTCTGCTCCTTTGTTCTTATCACGGTTTGCAATAATGACTTACTAATAATGACTGAAACTGGACTTTACTTAGCTGATTATTAGGTACTGTATTACAAATAGTTGCTTAAATTTATATTTGTTTTAAATTATACTATATACTGAGATTTTTTCCCCAATATATAAAAGAAACATATTGAGTTACATTTGAATTTTTCGTTGAAAGAAGTTTTTACTTAACAAAATGATAGACATCAGATAGGGTGAATAATTCATGTGTTTGGTATAATAATATATCGTCATTTAAAACACAATTTGTTTGTTTTTTTTCAGTCAAATTGTATTGTCCTTTAATCTTCTCCTTCCAAGACATCTTAAACCTTCAAAAAATCAAATTTCTGTTATAAATTTTAAAAAATGGTGCATATATTTGAAGTGATAACTTCTTTATGTGCGCGCTTTGCTGATGAGTGAACTTGAATGATACGTTAGGTTCGGGTTCGTAACGCCTATTTGGCTTTTTTTGTCTTTGGTCGGAAGTCGTGTTTGTACAATGCCGTGACGATTCAATACTCCGCGACAGACACAACCTAAGAAGAAATCCTGTGATCAAAGGATGGATGTTTTCCCCAGATTTTAAGTAGTACTCAACCTTCCATCTTTTGTTTTTATATAGTTAGATCTTGTGTATATTTATTACTCAGGATATGTCAATTCCACGTGTATTTATTACACAGAATATATCAATTCCACGTCTATTTATTACTCAGGATATATCAATAGGAATAACCATAGAAAAATGTACGATATTTATATTATTGCATAACTTTATTCTTGAGTCATTATTGGATTTCTTTCTTTATAGTTTAGAAGTATGATTTTATGGCCTATAAAAGATCCCTAGAGTATGTGTTTGGCTTAGGTGCTCTCGGAAAAATTATATCCTAATAGAGGTTTGCATCTCTCTCGTTAGAGCTCAAGTGCCTCCCTCTAGGGAGGAAGCTGGGCTTCCAAATTACCTACGGGAGTTAGTATCCGCCTATATCTTGCCGTACTAAAAAGAGATACCAGATTCCGGGTGATGTTCTAGGTGTGCAGTGGTAAAACCCAATCGGAAGCCCATTAGAAATAAAAAAAATGTTTTGAAGTTAAAGTATAATAAATTAATGCATTTATGCCAACATCTCTAATTATTTCTAAATTTAAGATATTTCGTTTTATATTAGAAATTAGTGCTTTGTTTTTTTCAGTCAAATATTAATTATCTTTAAAAATATTTAAACAATGTTAATAATTTATCCTAAACCTGTACATATTTTATAATAATTCATCTTTATCCTCTAATAATCCTGGAAAAAAATACGTTTCGGTATTTTGTTTCCTAAAAGATGAGCAGTTGAAACAAACTTCGAAAAAGACAATTCCTAAGTTATTTAAGAATAAATCATATGATATTATAATAGAATAGTATTAATTTTTAATGTACATACCGGGTAATTGCGTGAATAATATAAAATTCGGATGCTCCGATGGAAATATTTATTTTTTGGAGATAAAAAAAAGTCGATTTCGATTACGAAAATGCAAAGGGGACGGAATATTTTCGACTTCTGGATAGAGGAGGTTTAAAAATGCTTTCATAGATTGTTACGAAAGTCATTTCAGCGCAACATTTTATTTGTTAGTATCGAAAAGATTCGGGTCGGAATATCTTAAAGTTGATCACCAATTAATTTGCTTTACAAGTATAACAGAATTTCTTAACAGAATCTTGAAGTGCATGGATTGTGGAATGTCTTGCATTCGTTTCATTCATCTCTTGTAAACTGTAACACACCTGCATTTTCATATTTTTTTTTAAATATTCATTACATTCGGGAATGCATACTTAAATAATTATTCAAAAAGACGCATTGAAGAAATTTTAATGGTGAAAGATAATCGGGAAAAAAAAGAAATTTAAGGCCAACTAAATTAATGTTAAATTTTAATATTTCCCTGTGTTATTTGTTTAAATATTTAATTATCGATTCGTAAAAAATTCAATGTGCATGCAATTCCTAATAATTCATTTTTTGTACTATATAGAGAATATATGTAGCATCCACTACTACAGAATCATTTGGGTTTAATCCAACATGTGCCGGAGAAACTTGTACAGCTAAATGTAGAGCTAAAAATGGACAAATGATTCTTATGGTTACTATTTATATTTTACCAACTCAACGTGTTGAGGAAGTTATTGAATGCATTCACAAAAATCTTTGTTGCCTACAACGAAGCCTGATCGGCTCTTCTGAAATAATTACCTTTAACTTTAAATGGTAGTTTTAATGTAGATTTTTCAAAAGACAAATCAAAACCTTTAGTTGATTTTTTAAAATCAAAATTCAATTTAACTCAGTCAAATGGTCTAAATGAAAGCAGCACGAAGTACTGAACAATTACTGATGGATTTCTTAGATATTTAAATAATTTTGATTTAAATATGTATAACCTATTCAGCTACCCTAAACCTACTGTTTCCTTCTTAAAAGGCAATCAATTCACAAAGATGATAGTATATTTTTCAAAAAAAATATTACTTTATGGGCACAGACATATGGATGTATAATTTTATATGGCAATACTAATTTCCTTCCATTTTCCTTTCACCGAACTAATCTCTGAAATAACATAACACAATTTGAAATTTTAACTTCTACCGTGTGTTCATAAGCACACACATAAAGTTTTGGGCTCCAAGAATATATAGTACTTATATGTTCAATGTTAAAATAATTCCAAACTTTGAAAAATGGAAACAAATGACCTTGTCCTTTTTAAAACGTTTTAAACTGGTACGTTATTTTCTGTTTGATATGCCAGACGTTACTTTTTCACTTGAAAGAAAAGCACAATACATTTCATCCACGTTTATTTTCTTGTTATCTCTCCAAACTATGGGATTTTTTTAATATTTATACTTTAACTTGTTAGCTGTAGCTACATAGTTATACACCTGTGTATAAGTTACATATATAAAAATATAGACGTTTTAAAAATTACAGAATTCTATAAGATTTCAATACAATGTACTAATATTTTTCTTCAAAAGCTGTTTTATTGTATTTTATTTATGTGTGCCAATATTTTATTTATCTAAGAGATATTCTTAATAGAAGATTGATTAAATTAAAATATATTTACAAAATAAAAAGAAGAAAAAAACTTTGAAAAAAATATCGTATTATTTTTTATATGATAAATAAAATATCGTGATAGTTATGCAAAATTAATCTGAACTCTAAAAAATAATAATAATAATGATAATATATATATATATATATATATATTATTATAATTATTATTTATATATAATGTATATTATATATAAATAATATTCCAGACTTTTAGGCGGGAAAATGAAATAAAGGTTTTTAAGTGCCCTGGAATTCACTAGATCTAATTCCTATTGATAATTTATGACATATTCTCAAGACTCCTTAGCTAAAATGATTTGAACGACAACAGAACAAATATAGTGAAAAGTGCTATACAAGTGTGTTTCCACTATGATGAAGTTAAAAACATGTTCACTGCACTAGTAGAGTCAATACCAAGACAAGTTGAAGAGGTCATTTCTGCTATAGAAACGTATACTTTGAATTGATACAGACATGTTTCTGTATACTTAAGGTATGTAATGATTAATAGCCAGCGTTTTAGAAAAATTCGTTTTTTACCATTAGTCTCAATTAATTCGAACACATATAGTATATATATATATGACAGGCCCAGGCCTGCGGGTTAAATGATGAGGCATCTTCTATTATTAATTCTTCTTTTTATTTCACTACCAATAATCTAATATCCAACATGCGTCCCTTTGGCGCGCCATACTATAGAACAATAGACGATAATCCATCCAGGAGTCCACCAGCTACTTCTCTCCAGTACGCGTTCGTCTTCGTCAGCGCTCGCTCCAACTTTAAATAGGCTTATTTACCCACAAATCCTTACGCGATGATAAAGAGTTCGCTCTATTTATATTTATTACTCCCTTAATTTTAAAGTTAATCTTTTCAAACCTGACATATATATATATATATACATGCACTGATATTCAAACTTAAGAGAATTTACATATTGGTTTGAATCCAAAATCCAGATTTGTATATAATTCAATTTAAATCCCTTTGTCGTATTTAACTCATGCAAACATTTTCAGAATACTGGATCCATCAAGAGAAAAACCTGTACAAAGTCATCCATGAGCCACGGCGAGCAGAAAAGATCATCATTTGCCCATTAGAGCGAGACATAATAATGATACTATATCTTTTCAGATCTTTCGCGAGCTGTATACTGCTACAAAACCCCCAATTTCAAGGATGAAAGTTCATGTTCATGAGAGAGATCTGTTTCTAAGACGACCTGTTGTATGCGTCTCTTTCAGTTCGATGAATAATAGACTGCGCTTAAAATGCAGCATAGATAAATAATAGTAATTGGAGCATGTATCAATAAGTATCCGATTTCTTTATTGGTGAGGCCAGGTTCAGCCTAACCTGTGATTCTCGCTGTACTTTTATATACAGAAAACTCAATATATATATATATACCAGCCCTCCAATGTCTGAGTAATCAGCCATTACGACAACGGAAGTTTGACGGTCTGGTCTGGTATCACGTTGGATGGTTGCACACAACTCCATATGACTGCTTTGAGATATAGGGATGATGTTTGAAGCCGTATGCTTTTATTTTCAAGTGTGCAGTCAACCCTTATTTTTTTTTAATTGATGATAATGCGAGGTGTCATAAAGCTCATCCGGTTGACAAATTTCTGGAAAAAAGAGTGTATTTGATGGATGGATTGGTCAGTCAGATTTCCAGATCTAACCTATGTAGATCATGTTTGGGATGCTCTGGGGATGGCAATTGAAATTAGCAACTTCCCTCTAAGAATCATCGAATGCCTAAAACTGGAGTTGCTGAACGTGGGATTAATTGCCATGGAACTGGAATATGGAAAAGTAAAAGAGGTCTGGTTCGATAGATAAAGATTTCTCATTCATCATGTTGATGGCAGAGTCAGTGAACGTCGTTTTCAAGACGAACAGTTACTCCTTCGTGCACATCAGGGCATAAACAGGTGATATTCTTTAAGAGATGTTCTCAATCGCGTCTCTCTGGGTCCTTTAGTTATTATAAAACAAACGAGGAAAGCTGCGAATTATCTGAACATAATTGCAGATCACATAACATCTGGTTTTTTAATTGGACATGTAATTTTCCAACAGGACCATACCTCACGTATAAAAGGCCCAAACAGTGTTAGAGTTGCTCGAGATGCATAATGTTGAATTCCACTAATGCCCCGGCTACCTAATCTGATCTGTGTTTTTTAAATCTGGCCTTAATCTTGACCTGATCTTGACCTGATCTTAATCTGATAGAGTACATTCGGACAATCATCGACAGTTTATCAGAAAGTTAGAAATCATCATGTAGGAATACTTTGACATTACGCTGCCACTGCTTAGATATTTGGAATAATCAGTCTCCAGACAGCTACCAAGAGCTTGTGGCATCCATGCCAAGATAATTTGCAGCTGTTTTACACGCCTAAGGTAGCGCAACGTACTATTTTGTACGTATTAATAATGTTTTGGCTCTTTTTGTATATATACAGTTATAAACTTAAGTGTAACTAAACAAGACAGTAAGAAATATTAATCACAGTAGTACAATAGCAAACTCTTGCATTTAGAAACCAAGATTTCAGGTTTAAACAAAGTTTTGTGACTAGCCGACTTTATCTGTAATTTGCTTACACAATGGGAACATAGGGAAAGGAAGAAGTATTACAGAAATGCCGTTATTACTAAACAAAATACTATTAATATATAACGATAAAATTTAATATACTTCTTACTACTATATATTTAAAATCAATGTAATAAAGCTAGAAGAGTAAGAAACTTACTTCGTGAGCACAGCATCAGGTCAATGCGTCCCGCCAAATACAAAGACAGTATTAACTGTACCATATAAAAGTAAAATTAGTAAATTATGATAAAATAAAAATAAGTCTATAAATATATATATATATACATTGGAAAACCTTATATATATATATATATATATATATTGATATAAAATTTATTGAAAAATAAAAGGACTTCCTAAGCAAACACAATGATACTAAACTAAAAAAAAGCATTATTAATTTTAGGAAACATGCAGCGCCATCTTTTAAATAAATATATAATTAATTTTAAAAAAAATATAATAAAATAAAAAAAAATAAATAAAAATTAAATAACATTACACCCACTTAATTCAAATTTAGGTATTTTCATTTCACTAAGAACTATTAAAAATGTAATTGGAAAGATAATTAGCAAGATAGCTCTGTTCAATACAATAACAAATAGTTATTAAAATTTAAAATAAATTTAGTTTATCACTATCTAATATATCATAAAGATAAATAACGTTTAGAAATAATTTTTCTATATATAGAAATTGAGAATATTACAATTCTAATATTATATATGTAATATTGCTCAGATTTTATTTAAAGAATCGTATGTGTTCTGATTAAATTGTGTTGATGAGCAAGGAATAATTTGAAAATTAATTTTGGTGCTAAGTTTTATTCAATATCTTTTATGCATTATTAAAACCTCCTTAAAACAACTTTTAAGAGAAAAATGCATTGTTTGCCATTGCACACATACTTAATTTCCTTTCCATTCCTACATTTCTACGATGAAAAAAATACATAGCTTAAAAACAAAAGAATAAGTAACTTTCAATGAGCTTATTAGAAGAAATTGAAAGAAAGAACACAGGCATTAACATCATGGTGATTAAAAAAATCTTTCTAAGCTCAAGTGAAAACAAAAAGTTAAATTAACAGAAACGGACGGAAAAGTAAAGAAGAAAGGGTGTCACACAGTTCTTTTTTGAAAGACGGATAAATTAAATGTAAAAGCATAAGAAAGGGTGAAACTAAAATAAAAGCAATAGGGATAAAATAAAATTAATAAAATAAACCTGATTGTAAAGCTAATTTCAAATAAGGAATAAAATAATTATTTTACTGTACATATTTCTGCAAGAAATCTGATGAAGTGTTAATACATATTCTTAAATATTTTAGTAATTTGTAAATGAAGAATAAATGAAATAAAATTGTATTTCTAATATTTTTAATCTTTTAAGAACAAATGAGTAATAATACGAATGTATAATATTTTTAGAATTAAATAACTTTAAACTATGTATTGATCATTATACATTTTGTGAAGTTTATAGTATTTAAATTTTTTACTTTATATATATAATCAATAAAACTCATTTGTTAATCTGTATCATGGAAAATAATATAATTGCGGTTCAATAGGTTTTACTCAAAATTTTAAAAGAAGGGACATGTTTTCCTAATTTGGAATAATTCAAAAATGTGCTTGTTTGAGTTCAGAAAGATCATTGGAGCAAATAAAAAATATATTTGGGAAAATTTTATTTCCCTAAAGATGTTCAAAATATTCAATTAATAGCTGTATTCTGTGACAATTGTTTATATTTAATAATTTAAAAGAAACTCCACAAGCCAAAGCCTTTTTTTGGATTTTTTAAGAAAATATTTAAATTCGATAAACGTACCAGATAATTATCAGTCAAAAATTTAAAATGAAAACAGATCTAAATAATTATCTAGTTTCTTTGATAAAAAATATTTACGGATTAGTCTGTGACTTAAAACTTTCATTAACATGAAGGAATAAATCTCTTCAAAGAATAATTACTAACATTATTTAAGTATCAATTATTAGTACTTTTCTTTATAATTTGTCATCTGTTCATTTTAACTTTTCTACATTATTTATATTACTTAAAGCAAATCGATTCAAATTGAATTATGCGACATACATACAAACAAAATTTTACTGCAGAAGGCATAAACACAGTAAAATATTCTCTATTGGTCGAGTATTTCTCATTTTAATTCTCCAAATTCTTCATGAGATATTTAAAGTCAATTTTGCAGAAATAACCATTTAAATTAGTTACATTCTGTTACTCTTGATCTTATCTTCTGTAATGATTTTCCAAATCTGTTGAGAATATTCTTACATTTAAAGCATAATAAATAAAATAATTTTATTTGTTACATTTTCTTGACAAATGATTCGTTTCATAGTTAAATTAATCCAGTATTATAAGAATTAATTGCAAACAAAATTATCCTTTCCTTAAACTCTATATAATGTTTTATTTTAAATATTCTCATTGACAGTTTTCAGTAATTCTATTACATGGGAAATTTTATACTTTCATTAAAGACTTCTAATACATCATAAACTGATAAAAAATCACGTAGGAAATAAAATATTACAAACTTTTATCATTCATATACATGAAAATAAATCAATCGCTGTTTATATGACATCAATATTTGTAACAAATTATGATAAAAAAAAACTTCAACAGCCAAATTCTTGATATTTATGAAAATGTTAAATGTTTTTTTTTAATTAAACTAAAATTTCTTATTCGATATATCCATGTTTAAGCAACATTTATTTATTTTAAAGCCACAAAATAACCTTTTCAATAGCGAAATTAATTGTAAGAAAATAACTGTACACAGCATTACATGGATATTTAAAAAATAAGTGTATAATATTAATAATAGAAAAACTCTAAGTTAAAATAACCTTTTTTTAATATTATAATATTTAAATAATTGAAAGTAACCAAATATTTAAATTTAAAAAAAAAAAACAAGTATTCCACTGTGGTCTACTTAAAAAAATTAAGCTAATGATATAACGTATTTTTCGATGGAATATTACTTGATTTAATGCATGAAAAATTCTTTTCAGGCACATTCATGTTTATTTGAATTGTTGTAACTAAAATTCGCGTTAAGGTTTAAACCAAATTGCCAAAAAAAAAAAAAACAATATACAAATATATACTATATTTGTTAAAAATTAATTTTCTAAATAAAGAACTGAATTTTGTGTGTGCTTTGATTATATAATTAATATTTTCGATTTTACTGATAGGAAACTATAAAAACCTCAGCTTTAGATATTTTAAATGCATTTGTTTAAGTAAATATTTCTTACAATATCAACTCAACTTGAAACTGGGCTTTTTGAATGATTTGCAAATTTTTCAGATAGAAACTTCGGAATTTATCCGCACTGAATTGCCAAACTGGGCTATTATCCTTATCGCTAATTTCAAAGACCAGAAAAGTCTGAGTACCAATTTGATGTGGTAATGAGGCGAGAAATGCCTTGATGTAGTTCATTGATTTTGGCATTAAAGTCTTTTTACCTCAATTATTGGTTGGAACGCTCTTCCCTCAAGTGAAAGCTTTTAGAAGTAGAAAAAAAGTTTAACATGAATGGCACGGCAACAATGAATAAAAATGAAAAAAGAATCACATCACGTTTCCCATAAAACTTATGACCAATATAAAGGGGGAAATATTAAGCACTTTTTATAACAATTAACAAAAGTATTTTTCTTTTAAAATATCAATTTGATTCAAACTATAGCAATATTATGTAAAATTAAACTTCAGAATCATTTTTCGAATAAAAATTAGCTGAAAATGAAGAATAAGAACGTAATAAAGCCATTACATTAATATAAATTCAACAAAAGGTTACTTATATATTCAGAACTACTATGAAGTTACAAGTCACTATTAAGTATTGAACTTAGTTTTTATTTAATTATAAACCTTTTCTAACGCGTAAATTGTTTCAAGATTAACAAAACCGTTTTACGTAATAGAGGTAATAAAGGAGAATCAAAGCACGCATTTCCTTTCTATGCATGCATTTATATATATATATATAATATATATATATAGTATATATATATATATATTATATATATATATATATAAAGGAGAAAAGCGACTCACCGACTGACTGACTGACTAATCACGATATCTCTGGAACTATTCAACCTACTGACTTGAAACTTGGTACACATGTTCCTTTCATAGAGTAGACATCAGTTAAGATCGGATTTTCAAAAATTCGAAACTCAAGGGACGTTACGGGGGGTTAAGGGGCGTTATAAATAATTGTTTAAATGTTTAAACTACTCAATGTACAATTTTGAAATTGGGTAAGCAGATTCCTTTCATAGAGTGCAATTCCCCTTCAAAATGGGTTTGTGAAAACAGACCCCGAAGTGCGTAGGGGCTGAAGCGTTATAGACAATTATCCCCATTTTTAAATTGTTAGACGTACAGTCTTGAAATTTGATAAGCAGATTCCCTTTCGTAAAATAGAGAACCGCTACAAAATGTGTTTCGCGAATATCAACTATCAAGTTTAATTTCGGAGATTAAGAGGCGTAATCGATAAATATTTCCATTTTTAAACTATTTGATCATCCTGCTTGAAAATTGGTAGGCATGTTCCTTTCATGGAATAGAGTTCCTTTAACAAAGAGTAAAACAAAAATTGACCCCCAAGGATGGTTGCGAGGGGTCAAGAGAAGTTACAGAAAAATTCATGTTTTTAATTGTTAGACCCAAATACTTGAAATTTGTTAAGCATGTTTCTTTTGTTGAATAGGGATCCAGTAAGAATTTATTTTAAGCAAATGAAGTTCTGTAGGGCGTGCAGTGGGTTACTGGGATGTATTGACAGAAAAATTCCTTTTCGAGCTACAAGGACTATAATAAGAAATTGGTTTCCATTTTTCTTTTGTTGAATTGAAATCCGCTAAGAGCGGTTATTTTGGAAAACGGCTCTCAACTGGATTACAGGGATATTGATAGTAAAACTTTGTTTTTTTTTGTTAGATTTAGACTTGAAATTTGGCTTGCATGTTCAATTTACGGAGTAGAGATTCACCGAAATTTGGTTTGCGGGAATCCACTTGGTTTTTGGGTTACGAAAGAGCAAACATCATTCTATACTTCAATTTAGAGATTTTTAGAAAATACAAATTAGATGAGTTCCGGCCTTTTTTTTATCAACAGGCGACAGTTAAAGGTATAAGTATATTTTCAATACAATCGAATTCTTAATATGCTAGGACTTAGATATAAATAACTTATACATATATATAAGCAGTAAAAATTTATAAAACATCATGAAATACCCAGCGAAGCGGGCGGGTAACGGCTAGTATATATATATATATATGTGTGTGTGTGTGTGTGTGTGTTTGTGTGTGTAGGGTTGAAGGACATAGTTTTAGGTGTATTTCAATGACAACACTGGTTTTTCTAAAACTAACGTTTAATGCTGGACATTTGTTACAGGACTACACAATAATATACTAACACGTAGAGAAATAATGAATAGTGTTTAGACAAAGATTTCTTGCCCTCAGAAATGATACAACAGCTTAAATTCAAAGTTCTGTTCTCGCACAACAGTTCACAATAGTAATACTGTTCTTCACATTCAGAGTCAAACTTAGAGTTCAAGTGAAGTGTGGACTACGAGTCACTCCACATCGAGCGTTGCACAGCTAGTCCCTTCATGGCTAGTTCCCGATCATTTCATCTGTTTCAGCAACGTTAGATCTCTGGCATGCTCGTCGAGTCCTCGCTTGCTAGTCCTCGCTCGCTAATCCTCACTTCCAATGTTGGATTAAACAATTTGGAGGCCCATAGGCAGTCAATTCTCAGGCCCTGTAGCCTGTTTTTGGAGCACTAACAGAAAAAAGAACGCGCTCTTACAGGCACATTAAAAGCACGGGATCCATTGGCAATTGCCTACGCTGTTTAATGTGTAATCCGGCACTGCTAATTTCCTCTTGTTAATTCGCTGGTGGCTCATTTGCAATTGTCCTCTATAGAGTGGTCTACGTGGAAATTCCGATATAAATAAAAAAAAAAAAAAATATAATATATAATATATATATATATACAGGGTGTCCAGCCTTAATGTGACCCAATAGCTAACTTATTTTAACAAATAGCATGAAAGAATACAGGATTTGCCGTTCAATTATAGCATTATGTAGAATGCTACGTCAATCATGAATCAGGGCCTTAATATATCAGAATGACCAAATTAACTTAAATAATGTTCAAAATGACTGCCTTTCGCAGAAAAGCAGTATGAACCGTGTCAGAAACCTCCACCTGTAGCTTCTGCAACATAGTTGGTGTCACAGACCTGCATCCCATGCTGATTCGATTGAGTAAATCGGATTTACTTGTGGATTCACGTTCGTACACTTTGCTTTTGGAAGCCCTAGAAGAAAGAAATACAGAAACTTAGGGAACTTCATCTTCTAAAAATCGGCTAATAGTCCAGATAAATTCCCATGTATGATTCTGATGTTAAAGGTCCATCGAAATACATTGGGCCATTAAGGTGCTCTTCCATATTCCGCACCACACATTCACTGAACAACGCACTTAGTGGCGATTCGGTCGTATTAGATGTAGGTTTTCTAGGGACCAATAATGTGTATTAATAGTGCCTTGCTCGAGAACTGCATTCATCCGACCACAAAACTTCATAAAAAAATCTTGATTTTCAACCAGTGTATTTAACACGAATTGCAAAAATCAAAACGACGCTGCTGGTCTCCGGGCATTAGTTCCTGCCCCAGGACTGAACGATAAGGATATGCACCGTACATATATAATAGTTCCACACCGTCGATTTGAGTAGGAACAAGCCTTGCTAATATCACTGACACTACTTTCAGGATGAGCAGGGCATATCCTAGAAATCCTCAGCGGTATCCGCAAGCTTGAAGGTGTGGCACGAGACAAAAGAATACGTCTATGACAACCCCGGTTTATACAAACTTTGAACAGCACGGGCAATTTTACAATAAGATGGATTCTTCGACTGGGAAATTTAATTACATAAAGTCTTTCCGCCACTCTCTTACTTCGATTACTGCACATACAACAGTACCATTTCGTAGTATTCTTCATTTGCATACATCTCATTCTCCCGCACTAGAATTCGTAATATTGCAATTGCTAGCGACTACACAACAGATTTTATAATCACCATGATCAGTACCGCAGCAAATAAGCCTATTTTTTAGAACTGCTATTGAAATGTTTTCTTCGTCCAAAATGTTTTATTTTGTCTATATTTTACACGTACAGTATAAATTATATGTCTTAAGTACTCAATTATTGTATTATTAACGTAATTTGTGTACTTTTAATTTAAAAAACGATTACGTAAGAGTGACGTACAAGAGCGAAAGTTTCCTGGCAGAGTTCCAATTGATTTCACTTTGGAGACGACCCCTAACTAGCTTCTTGAAAACGGCAGGGAAAATTGAGAAAATATACGATTTCAAAGTTCCATAACTCGGCCATTTTTATCGTAATAAAATGAAACTTTTTGTGTTTACTTTGTTTTTGTGTACTGCATCTTTTCCTAAATATAAGTGATAGTACCTGGGGACCGTATAAAAAATTTGATTTTTGTAATGTTTTTCTAAATAGGCTTTTTGGTTTGAAAAACATTCTTACCTTTTTTAAAACGTTTTTCAAATTGGAAGTACATGTCTAAACCGAACGGTTCGGAAATTAGCTATTGGTCACATTAAGGTTGGACACCCTGTATATATATATTACCGTTAAAGTGTAAAATCCGTTAATTCATAAAATAACTATGTATTCTATAGAATAACGATTACTTCATCGTTAAAGTAGAAATACGACAGTCAAAGTTCTTTGAACTAGTACTAGCTGCTTCAGGAAGGATTTTTCCGATTAGGAACTAGAGTCGGACGAAATAAAACAATTGTACACTAGATATCAGTTCAGTATATGAGAATTAATTTCCATTGAAGAAGTTCCAAATATTAACATAACGCTTCGATCTGTTGCTACAGCTTAAAGTTCAGGTATTAAACAAGATTTAAAAGTACTCTTGTAAAAAAAAAAAAAAAAGATGTGTATAATAATAAGTGGGCTTGTTTCAAAAATAATAAGCAATCCTCCAAAGTGTCACCACATCAATCCTTGTTCTAATAAATATGAAAATTAAATAAAGGCATCTCATAAAATTAAAATAATATTAGCTTACATTTTTGTTTAAACACAATTTACAGAATGACTTATGAAGCAATAGTTTTTCCTCCATCATGTATTTTTGTTGATAATATTAATGTAATCTATTTTTGCAGCATCTCTCTTTACCCTTTCCTTTTAAATAATGTTAGAAATCTGAGCAATAATAAATTATATTATCTGCTTTCCTTTTTTCATCATAAATTATTCATCCCAAAAAGGTCAAATGTATTTTCCACAGATTTCAGATATTATGATCAGTTAATTTATAAAATATCTTGAAATGTTAATTTTTCACTTTAACGGTCTATCCTTATTATTTCATAGAATACCTAGTTATTCTAAGAAAAAAACTGAATTATAGACATTAAGACAACATATCTTTAGTAATATTATAAAACTCGAAAGTTTGTAGGATGTTTGTCACTCTTTCACGCAAAAAACAACTGAACAGATTTGTATGAAATTGCACATTAATATAGCTTATACATCAGAATAAACATAAATATAATTTATAGTGATATTGCAACTAGTTAAGATGAATATTAATAAAAACCTTAAAATGCGAAATGGTTTTACCCTGTTTGTTGTTTATTCAGCGAACGCCATTTCCATTCAACGGAGGGAAGTTCTGCTGTTCCCACGTTTTTAAAATAACAATTAATTGTTTCCATCAAAATAAGACAAATATAAATACTGAATCGGAAAGATAATTTATCTCGCCACGATACGTTATAAACTTTTTACAAAATAATAATTTTATTTTTTACGAGTTTTTTTCTAAATCGTCCCGTATGAATTTCTTTTTGAGTAAATGATTAATGTACTTTACTAAAAATTTCCATACTTTTCTCTTTCAGAATCAGTCAGTTAAAAAATAAAATCGCAAAAACTTATTTTTTACGATGGCTCATAAAATATTCAAAATTTTAATGAAACATTTAATAACTTTTTCATTTATTAAGATAATCGCGCAATCTTTGTTTGATGTGTAACAAATACCATCCGTAATCTATACGAAGATTGAAAAAATTGCTTAAGAATTGCAGATTTAAAAAAAAAATGTGTTCTTAGTAATACCGTTTTTGCGAGTATTCATTTATAAAGTATTTTTATTATATTTTTGTTCAAAAATTATCGTTGTTTGCAATCGATGTGCCAAATTTCAAAACCATCTTAAAAATTAAGCCATCAAAAGTAATGAAAACTATACAAAACATTTGCAAGATTTGGAGTGTTTTGCGCATGCACGAGAGAATTAGCAAAGCCTTAGAAATGGGAGAAGGAATAGCTTTGAGTGATGGAAGGTTACGAATTTCTCTGTTTTATTCTCTTCTCACTTAAAATTTTGATATGAGCTGAAGTGGATTCCTTTAAAGTAATTTTGGAATTTTGCAATTTTGAATTGTTTCTTTTTTATACATAAAACTATTTTTTTTAAATGTGCCTTTTCCTTTCAGGGGCTGCAAAATTCTACAAAAAAATTGCCAAAATGTCAGTTATAATTAATTCATTCGTCATAATTACATTCTTTATTTAACTTCATTCTTTTTGATTACATTATTTAATTTTATTGTGTTTGATTACTTGCTTTATTTAATCACATTCATTATGCAATTATATTTAATGCCTGGCTAATTAGCAATCAATTACTTGGTTAAATATTTAGTATTAGCTGTGCAAAATTTTACATTTCATTGCCTGTATTTCTGAAAATTTTTTCTTTTCTATGTGTGCTTCAGAACCATTGAGGAAAAGCCGTTGAAATTTGTTCCAAGATGAATGATTCTTGAAATTGCTTATTTTACTATTATTTTAATTAATTTTTCTAATATTATAAACGCGAAGTTTTTGTATGTATGGATGTCTGTTACTCTTTTACGCAAAAACAGCTGAATGGATTTTAATGAAACTTTACATTAATATAGCTTACACATCAGAATAATACACAGGCTATAATTTATAAGATATTGTGTGAAGTGTCCAAAATATAACACGATAAATGTCAAGTAAGTAGGAAAAATTCCGCCATCTGCAAGCTATTCTGTCGTGCGCTGCAAAAACCGTTAAGTTACACGTATATAATCAGGTATAAAAAAAGCCCGCAACATCATATATCTATATTTTATGTGTAAGACATATCACCAAAATAGTAAACCATAAATATAATAAAAATTGATAATTTATTTTTATGCACGTTATTTTTCTATGTCTGTTTGGTAGTAATAAATTGATCCTGAAATCAAAATAAATGCTTTTATTGATTCTGGTATTTAAAATAGATAAGCTTGTCTTACCTACATCATTCTGATCTATGTACAAATTTCAAGTCCCTAGCTCAATAGGAATTGCAAAAACTCACCCGAGAGACATACAAGAAAGCGAGTTAATAAAATCATGGTAATATTAAGTGTCAATCGTATTATCACATTTTCAACGTATTGCTTAATTCGTATCATCATTTCTAAA
>BMAO01032735.1:0-25276 GCA_019973975.1 Trichonephila clavata
GTATGATAACACTATCCCTTTTCATGACATATGTTCAAATATTGCACCAAGTATATTCTGCATCAGTTTTGTGGTCCAAAGCCTCGTTCCTTTACATAGTCGAGGAGCATCGAGATTTTGCATGACTGGTACATTAGTTTTAATTGAAGTTTATGTGAGGGTACACCCGAAAGGTCAAGTGAATTTAAGGACTCCGTGGGATATGAAGTACTTTTTTCTTTATCCATGATTGTATTCATTGATAAATATTTCTTCAACTCTCCCCCGCACGTCCATAAATTTTCAATGTTGATTTTATGGACAATGTCATTGTTAGGCACCAATATTGATCTTGCACGCAACCACTGATCCCAATTTAAATTTTGTTGCAAGCCCGGGTAAATTTGAGCAATGAGATTTACATTATTTTCTTCTACATTGCAAAATTTCTGAAAGTAAAATAAAACCTCCAGCATTTGCGTCCAAACTTCCATAACGATTTTTAATTGCGTCTCTGCATAATGTTCCGAATCTACTTCATTATGATGATGCACTCTCATATTCGTTTTCAGACTGAATTTTTCAAATTTTCCTCATGAGCTTGAATTTACCAGCCAATATATAATAAAGCTACCATTCCTCCTAAAATATCTGTACTATCTCGTAAATCCTGAAGAGTCCGATTTAACCTTTCATATAGCTTTCTTGTGAGACATCGTACTTTCATTCCACACTAAAACATTACATTGTGGAAGCATCCTGCCTTCAGAGCTATTTTTCTGAAATTTCAGATGAGGGAATCTTCAAATGCAAGATTAAGCAATAATTTTAAAACAGAATGTGCAGTACGACCGTTGGTCAGTAAAATCACGGCTATATCAGAAGAAGCCATAGCAACTCTGCTATCTTCTAGACTTTTCTGATGGTCATTAATAATAAGTTTAGCAAAACGTTTTTTCCTGTTCCTCCAGGGGCTTCGAGAAAAAAAGAGTGCACCACTGCCGGATTCTATTTTGCGTAACACTTGTTGGAAAACGTGACTTTGTTCTGGAGTTAATTGAGGGATAAATTCTGTTACTTGATATTGCAATGCTATGAATTTGTAGTTTAATTCTCAAGTAATTTCAATATCGAAGCCATTTCCGTCGACACGTCTAGAGCTAATCATTCCAAATCATCTAGCTTTCTCCTAACCATTCCGAAAATATTTATTGCGTTTCGTTGTAGATGTGTTCATTGAAAGGCATATTTGATTGGTTTTCGTCGCAAAATATCTCCGCCATGTAGTCTTTGTGCTTATTCCAAAAATTCAAATAATATAAATACTTTCAAAACTATTTCAAACTAATCAAAACTACTAAACTAATCAAAACTTTTATGAAACTGTCAATTAATATTATCATAGAATTTTCTATATCACGCGCACGCGCAATTCGCTAAAACTTTATTTCGTTTCCCTCTTTAAAAAGTGGGGGAAATTTGCATTAAAATATCTGGGATTGTCGGAATAGAGAGCTTCCTAGCCAATTTGGCGATATTTCTCAAAGTTTGAGTTTGACATTTATAAACGTTAGACGTTTAATAAAAACCATTTAAAAATTGCTTTTTGTTAAGATGCTAAATTACACTATGTTTCAGTTATTTGCTACAAATGTGAGAAAATTTTTATTAAAATTTCCATTATTGATCAAATGCATAATTTTGCGCGAACTTGGCGGGGAGTAAGCAACGTCAACGTTTTACCCGCATAATTCCCGTTCCCGTAGGAATTAGGATGTAAATTATTCTTATGTTACCGCTGATAATGTAGCTTTCCATTGGTGAAAGAATTTTTAAAATCGGACCAGAAGTTCCCGAGATTAGCCGGAACAGACAGACAGACAGACAAAAATTTTTAAAAATTGATTTTTTGATATAAGTACGTGTATACCTTTAAATGCATTTAGTAAAAAAGCTGCTAATTTGAAATTTACAAACAGACACTTCAATTTTATTTATTTTGTATCGATAATAGTATAAGAACCAGAAAAATTAATTCCTCTTACAAAAAACAGTTCTAATATTACAAGAGAGAAGTGAGATAAAATGTTTATTTACCAAAGGAACATGCCCTATCAGTACGTTGAATATAAAAATATATATGTCTGTTCTAAAAACAATTTTGTGAAACATTTCTCATTATGCTTTATTTGATCAATTCTCATAAATCTACGAATATACAGAAACTTTTCTGTAGGCATATGGTTTCTAAATCATAAATCTAGACATATAATCATTTAAAATGCTCTCTATACTTTTTCAAGTATCACAATACTATTTTTCATGAAAAAGCTAACAGATGTTTGTTATTTACGAGTTCGCTAAATGAAAATGAAATACATGGAAGGGGGGGGAGCTAAAGACGCAATAAGTTACTTTGCTGCTTCAGTAAAATGTAAATCATGTCTTTTTTTTTCTTCCTACCCTAATGTAAAGTATTCTAAAAAAAAAAAACAGTGATGAATTTTTTATTTTATTTTTCTAGCACTTCATCCAATTTTCTGTCTGACTTTAGTAGGTAAGAAAAGCCGGTTCTGCGGTAAAGGCAAGGCGCAGGCGCAGGCACAGGCAGGCGCAGAGTTGAGTTGTTTTCCTCCTGTGGAGGCACAGGCGCAGGCGCGGAGTTGTTTCCCTTCTGTGGATGCTGCGTGGAGTTGAGTTGTTTCCCTCCTGCTATGGTTTTGGTTTTCGAGTTGATGGGGGGGAGTTGAGTTGTTTTAACTGCTGTTGAGTTGTTTCCCTCCTGCTGCTAAGTTGAGTTGTTTTTTTAAATGTGTAAAAAAAGTTTATTGAAATGTTTAAAGTGCTCATGGCGCCACCTATTGGTTAAACTATACACTAATTATTAGATTTTAAAATGATTGAAAAAATAACGCTCAAATAAAAAAAAAATAATAAATCCAGATTCAAACTCACAGCCCCAGAACAAAATGTCTCCATAGGACAATAGTTTTTCAGTTACGCTAACCATTGTCCTATGAAGGCATGCAGACCTGAAGAAAACTTAGGTTTATAATCTCATGAATTTAATTTTGCAGGCGAAGCAGATGGCGACATTTTCTTAATTAAAATGAAATAAAAAAAAAATATTTCACTTATATTATTTTAATAATTTGTAAATTTTAATGCGGTATAATGATTACACATACACAGTAAAAATGTGACGTAGAATACTCGTAATCAGCGTGTGAACGGTTTACGATTGAACTTGTCTTAGCTTGTCTGATCTTGATTCTACAAGACGGCGACTGAATTCTACGTCAGAAATTATCTCAATGCTTAGAGCGGATGGATACATTGTTGGCTTTAAAAAAAGTTTATTTTTATAAATCTGAAGCAAAAAGAATAATTTTTTTTTTATAAATATGGTTATATTGTTAATTTTATTCATACTGCTTTCTAGTTTAATTTATGTTGAAATAGTTTCATTTTAAAAGATAAATATCAGTATACATCTTTCAAACAAATTATCTTAGTATGTTAAGCATAAGTGATATTTTAAATATATTTTGTATAAAAGAAAGGAAAAATTTATGTTTATGTGCTTAAAGCAAACTCTTTGCCTTTTCCAAAGAGTATAAATTGTATAACTATTCATTGCAATAACCATTTAGTTAAAATATTTTTTAATTGAATAGAAATAAAAAAAAATATTTATTATACATTGTTTTAATAACAAATTGTAAATTTTAATTCGGTATAATGATTACACATACACAGCAAAGATACAAAGTAAATTGTTTATTCAGAAATCAACATCTTGTATTGCGTTTTACATTACAATTGTATATATATATATAATTATATATATATATATACATTACAGGAGAACAACAAATTATAAAATTGATTTCAGTATAAGGATTACACAAAAAGATACAAAGTAAGTTGTTTATTTACAAAAGCAGCATTCCATTTCACATTACAATCTTTTATTTACATTACAAAAATCACATTATTGTGTCATCATTGGATTTTATGTCTTACTGCTCATCGAATAGGTCTAAATTCATCAATGACCAATGTCCATGGGCAAGCGTAGTAATGCCATCATCATTAATAAACCTTTTGTCATCTTTATAGGACAGAGCAAGTTTGTTTTGCTTTATGGAGTGTATTGAATGAAATTTGGATCTTATTAAGTTCATGTCAACATATTTTTAATTTTTGATTAAAAGACAGGCTTTGTAGTCCTCAAATGTTATTTTATTTTTTATAGTTTGTTTTTTAATTCCTTTTAACCGCTTTTCAATCTTATGGTTTGTTTTGTAGGCATACATTTTCGATTTTAATCCTACATATTCTGTCATAATATTTCCCTTGTTTTCATCCTTCATTTTCCCGATGACTTTTTTGTTCACTAGAGGTAAATTGTAAATGTTGTTTTTATCATAATCTGAAGTATCATATAAGTTAATATCATTTTTCATGTCACTGTAAAAATCATCAGTTTTTATTTCATAGATAAAGGAATCGGTGTCTGTATACATGAGCCTTACTTTCGAGTCGTAACGGTGCTTCATGTACTCATAGTGAAAAGAATACATTAGAACTTTTGATAAGTCTAAAATTACCATTCCTACCTGTATTGGTTTCAAAAATTTGATTTGGGTTTTTTTTAGATGGACGGCCATTAAGTTTTCAGAAAATATTGTGCGTCGATTAAAATTTGATTTCGCTATTAACTTTCGAGCCTGCTCTTCTGTTGAGCATAAACGTATATCTACTCTTCTTCTTACATTTTCCATCGTTTTCCCGAATATGCTGTTATTCATTAGTTTGTAATAATCCTTCTGAAAGTCATTTACAGCTTTAGTTCTTAATTTAGTATTATAATCTATGTAATTTTTAAGCCAAGGAGATTGAAAAAATTTTAAAACTCGATGAGTTTTTTTCAAGACTAACCCTAATTTTAAATATAGCTTTAAATTAGAATAATGGAGAACATATTTGTTTTGGATTCCAAGTAGTTAAAAGTCTAGGTTCTTTACAATTAGGTGGGGCTTATTTTCAGGGGCAAGGGGAAAGTCTGAATGTTTGTCATGCAAATCGGAGGGATATTCAAGATCTACTTCCAAGATGTAACCTACATCGGATTCATCTGATAAATTTAAAATATCCTGTTCGGTTAAATTTTTATCACTCCAAACAAAATCTTTTAAGGGTAGATATTTACTCATTGCATAACCGTACAAATTATTTGCGTCAAGGTACATTAAATATTTTATCTCATCATCTGGGTTAAAATTAGACATATATTTGTTGTTAGCTATAGCATAACGATTGCAGCACTGACTTATACCTCCTCTTACACCCTTTTCTATAAAAAGAAGCATGTCGTAATCAGTGAACAGTTCGATAGCTACTTTAGTATGTAATAACATAGCATCCCATGATAAAGCTGGGGTGGTAAAATACCAACAGGGGTCAAGTTTATAAGTTTGCATGCATATTTTCCGAAAGTTTTCAAAGAGATCTGTTAACAATAGGACATCTGTTTTTACATATAGATCACAGTATTCACCAAGATTATTTAAATGAAATTCATTAAATACTTTACATGCATGATTATAATCCTCTACACTTATAGGCTCCTCATTTAGTTTATTGTAAAATTTGCTAATAGGTGGTAAACAAGAATCTTTACACTTTTCAAAACTATCAAAATAATCATACGGAAAAACTCCTTTTCTTAAAAGTAAATCTATTTTTTCTGAATCAAAATAATGTTTCATATATTTAAATTCATCTTTTTTTAGTGTTTTATCAAATTTCCAAACTAGAAGACATGAATTTGAAAGAATCTAAAAACCTTAACTGAAAATCATTTGAAATATTTTTACTGAAGGAAATATATTTTTCTTCGGTGTTCGGAATTAAATTAATTTGTTTTTTATCGTATCCTAACTCCTTAATAAAAATATGGGCGTCATACCCAGAAAGATTATGGAAGAAAACAGGCAAAAATTTAGGGGTTTTCATTGCTAAATTACAACTATTACAACAAGGGCCATTAAATTTTTGAGTCACATGGTTATGATCCCTAACCTTGATATTGTTTTCGCGAAAGGTTTGATCACAAACATAACAATTTTTAGCATTATCATACAATTGCTTTTCTGATTCAGTAAGAGGTAATAATGGTTTTAGTTTTTTATAAATATTATCCATTTCTATTGCATCTTTTTCTAACTTTTCAATAAAAATTTTGGGGCATCAATACCTCTATATACTACTGGATCTTTATAATACCCCCCTTGATAACTGATAAAATAACAAAAACCTATCGGGACATGTTTTTCATAAATATTAGTAAATGAAAAGTTTGGATTAGGACCACAAGTATCAGTTTTCCTAGTTACACACTCGAAATCCGCATATACAACAAAGGGTATTTTTAAACAATGTTGAAAATTATTTTTTTTGACATTATCTCTTGCAGAATGATACACATTCATTGTGCTAAGGTTTATTCTGCAAGCATTCATTTTACTACAGTCGGTCGAAAAAATAGTCGAGCACCGTGACCCTTTCCAAAAATGATTGAAAATGGAAAACGACCTTTTTGGAAAGGGGGTCAGAATCGTGTCCCTTGGGGTGTGTTGATTGAAAATTTTTTCCTCTGAAAAAAATATGGGGCGCGAGAACAAAAAATTGTTTCATCCTGGATGAGGGGACAAATGAAATGGAGACTTGTCCCGCTGGGCAACGACCCATGTCATGGAGGGAGGGACAATGAGACTAGTCAAGCTGGGGAAAGCAGCGACCTATAAAGTGTAGGCATTACAACGTTGGTATGTCGAGAAAAGACAGAGAATCATTCCAATAGGGGTGTTGTTGGAACATGGGAGGCGAGCCATCTCACGACGTTGCCCTCTTGGCGTGGGGCCCTCGTCTACGTGAGTGGACCCTCGTGTGACCAGGGTCCTGACAATTTAAGCGTCTCATGTTCACATCAATCGACCCTTGCACCCGTATAGTATTGCGTTTCTCAGTACCCTCTTTCCAGGGGGAATAGAAAAATGACTGTGGGAAATAAAAATGTTGGGCTGCCAAGCGTGTACGGGACCCATGGTATAATGTCCGATCCGGGCTGGAAATGTTTAAATTGTGTGATTCCCTTGTATCCGCGCTACGAGGAACCTCTGCATTTGAATCTATACGATAATAAAATAGTGTAGGTCGAGGAGGGAGCCGAGGAAAGAGATTTGATTCAAAGGGAAAAAGACGTGTTGAAAAGGGAACTTGACGAGTGGAAAACAAAAGAATATGAATGGAAAATGAAAGAATATGAATGGAAAACAAAAGAATATGAATGGAAAAAAAAGAATATGAGTTGAAAACAAAAGAATATGAGTTGAAACAAAGAATATGAGTTGAACGCTAAAGTACAAAACATGTCAGTTGAAAATAAAATATTGAAAAATTTGTTGCAAGGAAAAAGAGTGGATAGAATCTCTTTCAATACATGGCGTTGGAAAAACAATAGTGTAAAAAGGTTGGTTCGACCTCGTTCAACCATCTCTCAACTTTCAAGTTTACTAGCAAACCTTTGAAACTAAATCATGTAAGCTTCTCTAAAAAAAAAAAAAAAAAAAAAAAAAAAAAAAAAAAAAAAAAATTTTTTTTTTTTTTTTTTTTTTTTTTTTTTTTTTTTTTTTTAGAGAGGTAGAATGTTTTAAACTTTTTGAGCTCTGCCAAGAGTTTGGTTGTCAAGCTCCTAAAAGATATTTTAAACTTGCCTCACATTCTTTTTTTGGCTTTTGCGATATTTTATTTTATTAGCCTTCCATTGTGAATCTTACACAATGTTCCAGGGACAGTCTCAAAAAATGTGTCAACCTTCCATTGTGAATCTTACACACAATGTTCCAGCCACAGTCTGAATCAATGTGTCAGAGTTTTTTTTTCTTGTCGTTTCCAAACCCCCCCAATGGAAGAATGATTCCTGGTCCCGAGCTCCAGCAAACATTCTCCCATGGCTGTTCCAAACCCTCAATTTGTATACTATATGGAATGTCACCCTGATTTGCTTTTCATCTTTCACATTTTATTGGTCTTGCACAATGTTCTAACAATTGTGTCAGAGTTTTTTTCTTGTCGTTTCCAACCTTGACTCTGAGAGTAGCCCAAAAAAATGGGAGATGAATGACTGGTCCCGAGCTATGCTCCTTTCCAGTCATCCATCTCCCATTTTTCTGGGGAATCCCTCCTCTACGAGGCTGCTCGTATGGGGTTGGGCGCCCTGCAGAGAGGACAGGTATTCCTCACCTCCAGGTGTTGCAGTAAACACCGCATGTGAAATACATGGCCACAATGCGTCTTTTCTGGCCAATGCATCGGACTCAGACAGATGGAACACGTCTCGGGTATTTGGAAGACGCTTTCGGGCCATTTGAGTGCAAAACAGCCATCCAAGACGGCTTGAGCCAAGAGAATCCAAGGGGCCAACGGTTGAGGTCCATGTCGCCTCCAGGCCTTGTACGCCAATCGATACAATTTGGGAAGGGCCAAGACCGTCCACAGAGCTTGCAGAAAGGCCCCCTTGCCTTGGGCCGCCTGCTGTTCGAGGTAATCACTGTAAAGTTCGGAAGGTTCAGAAGAGGTGAGACATTCAAAGGTGGGCAGGTCGTCGATGGGCTCGGGATGGGGCAACACTTTTCGTAAAAGGTCTCCCAGGTCCACGGGGGAAAGAGCAATGACGTCGGACGGAGTGAGAGTCTGTAACTGGGCTCGAAACTGCATCATAAAAGTAATGTACTCGGCCAAATGGGCCTCGTGGTATTTGGCCAGGTAGATTTGAAAGGCTTTGTCAGACTCCATTGTCTCGTATGAGGCAAAAAGGCGTCCGAATCGTGCTTTTGAGAGAAGAGCGACGCGCAGAAAGTGCTTTTGGATTGGCTAGACAGGAGGAAGATCCTGTGAGGGTTCTTTCAAAATGGATGGCATCATCTCCGGTCCCGCCGGAAGCCCTTTCAAGGTGGCAGAAAGAGTAGGATCCACGGGGCCCTGTCTCCAACATTGACAGTGAGCTCGTGTCAAACATTCGAGCGAGTGTAAAGACCCGTCCCGTACGACGACATGATTGAAGCGTTTCACGATAAAATAGTGTTCGGGGGCGTCAAAGACATTAAAACAATGGCAAGTGTCGGGTCCTTCCGTGCAGGCATCTGCACTATAGACACAATCGGAAAGATGGAATCCATGCTCGCTCAAGACCACCTGGACGGGAATGGGAAAGTGGGTCGCGAGTTGTTGAAATTTCACAATACCCGCTAAACGTTGCAAGCGTCGTCTATAAGACGACCAGCGTGAGACGTTGTCTCGCAAACCTGGGAGAAATTTTTTTTCCAATTCACCCAGGAGAGAATCGAACGAGGTCATCATGAAGAGAATAAGAAATGTTGACAATAGATTAAACCAAATGAAAGCTCGAGTGAAAGGCTCAACCTTTTTTAAACACTCTCCAATCTTTCTAAAAAAAAAAAAAAAAAAAAAAAAAAAAAAAATTTTTTTTTTTTTTTTTTTTTTTTTTTTTTTTTTTTTTTTTAGAGAGATTGGTTGTAAACTTTATTTGCATCTGATAAATGTTTTAAACTTTATGTGCTTCTGATAAATGTTTCAAGTTTTATGTGCTTCTGAGAGATGTTTTAAACTTTATTTTTGCTTCTGAAAGATATTTCAAATGTTATGTACGTCTGAAAGATATTTCAAATGTTATGTGCGTCTGACAAATATTTCAAACTTTCCTTCTGAAAGATATTTCAAACTTTGTTTGCGAGATTTTTCAAATTTTATGTGCTTCTGACAAATCTTTTAAACTTTATTCGCTTCCGACAGAGGGTTTGGGAAACCCACTCTGGATCTCGTCATACATCCTTTGCCAACGTTTACTATTTTCGTCCGTCCAATGCATGGCCCGGGGTAAATAGTGTTGTCCAATCTCTAAAATTTCTTTCAATCGTGCTTCGGTGGGTTCACCGCGCATCACTCGTTCTTGAAACACCATCGATTTCAATAAAACGTGAATCACACAATCATGAGGGGACTCTTTTCCCCGAGAACACACTAAACAATCTTGTTCACAATAACATGCATCCGAAACAGCAGACATGGTCGGACACGATCGATTGAAAAGAAACAAAATTTCAAAGCACACTACACTAGACGAGTAAATGAAATGAGGGGGTGGTAGAAGGCTTTTAAACTTGAAAAGAACACAGAGTCCACGCAGCACAAGAAGAGAAAAACTCTAGCTAGACGAGAAATTAATTTATCCTTATTAAAAAAAAAAAAAAAAAAAAAAAAAAAAAATTTTTTTTTTTTTTTTTTTTTTTTTTTTTTTTTTTTTTTTTTTTTTAGAGAGAAATGTTTAAAAGCAAACACTTGACAGATTACATTTCAGAGCACAAAATTTGCAGCTTCTCTTTTTCAACATGACCGACCCGGACAATGTGTTGAGCCTGTTATCCGACCCTGGTTCCCCTTTGCCCTCCATGGGTTCTCCTTCACACCCAGAGTCTTTTCATGAGCCCCCAAAACTAAACTCTCCCCAAGACCCTCGACGACGTCGTTTCTCTTCGTCTCGACGACGCCCTCCTTATGCTTATCGATTTCCCCAGCACCACGCTCAAGTCTTTTTCCATACGCACGGTCTGGCCGTGTTGTGTCTCCGAGACCATGGTTTCACGCTCACCAACGGGGTCGTCTCGTATGCTTCGGATCGCGTCGAGGCGCATAAAGTGTTCAACTCTTTACATTATCTCAATGTCGGCACCCTCTGTGTGACCGATTCTCGTTCCAAGCAAGATTTTAAAGACATTCAAGCAAAATGGAGCGCTTTCAGTCCTTTCAAACGCATCCCCGTCATGCTCTTGAAATCCCATGCACGAGGCGAATGTCCCTTTTGCCACCAGACGCAATGTCATCGTTGGATTGCCGTGCAAGGCATGTGTTCCATACTCCACCAACCTCTCAACCCCATTTTTCACTCGGCCTAACACGTCTATAAAAGGAGGACGCGGGTCGACGCTTCTCGTCAGTTTGCAGCATGGATGCCTTCCCAGAGCACCTCTCCTCCACCGTGGTGCCCGTGACGCTGCCCGAGAAACCCGATGCGTTGGAATATGCCGCTCAACAAGGCCAGGTGCGAGCGGGCATCCTCTACCAGGAGCCTCACGCCAAACGCGTGTTTACCTTATTTCGCCAAGATCCGTGGTACCACCAAAAGACGTTGATGGACAATTTCAAGCGGGCCGTGCTGGAAGCCAAGCACGTCAACGAATTTCGACCCAACGCGATCCTGTGGGAAAAAGTGTCCAAAAGCCTCTTGAAAAATCCAGATCGTTTGCTCAAAAATACCGACAAGAGGATGGTGTACATTTATGGCAACCTGTTTTTTGTGAAAAAAGACTTTACCTTTGGGTTGAGAACGGTGCACCCCGGACAAGTGCATTTCATTCAAACGACGCACGTGCCCCTGCTGCTCTACGAACTGCCCCCTTCCAGTCTCCAGTGTCGAGCCCGACCCAACGTGAACGAGAAGAGTTTCGAGCCCTACGACCAAATGCTCTACCATCGGACCATCTTGGAGCCACACACGGCCTATCCGATCCCGGCGGGAACCCACTATTTGCTGTTGACGGTTCAAAAAACCGTTTTGGGTCTGGACCTGATCCCCGAATCCCTGCTCCCTCAGCTCCTTCAGAAGGGATTTCACCTGGGAGATTTTCGAAAAAAAAAAACGTTGGATCAAACCGCCTACAAGCTACCGCCTCCGACCCCAGTGCTTGGACTGAAGCGATCGGGGGAGGAGACGCGCCCCTCCAAGAAACGAGGATGCATCCAGAGACTTGTGCAGATTCCACAACCTGAGCTACTCTATCCTCAACCTGTGCAGATTCCACAACCTGAGCTACTCTATCCTCAACCTGTGCAGATTCCAGAACCTGAGCTCTCTCTCCGCACCTGTGCAGATTCCAGAACCTGAGCCGATTCCAGAACCTGAGCTCATCTCTCCGCCACCTGTGCAGATTCCAGAACTTGAGCTCATCTCTCCGCCACCTGTGCAGATTCCAGAACCTGAGCTCATCTCTCCAGAGCCCGAAGCTGCTTGGCTCGACCAACTCCTAACGTCCTTTTCTGGACCCTCGGTGCTCCACCTGGTGCCCTCGTTCTTTGATGAAAACAATGAACTCATCACCTTCCTGGAGACTTTTGAACACGATATGGCGATGGAGCCCCTGGACTTGTCAATGCCCAAACTCTCCCCTTGTATCCGACCTTCTGTTGGATTTAAAGCCATGCAACCTCTGAATCTATCTTGTAGAGTATGATCAATAAAAAAATGATTATTTTTTAAAAAAACGTCTCCTTCTTTGTGTCCAAACATTTATTGGACCCGTTGCAAACAAAAAGTATAATTGTTTTAAAAACAAGTCTCCTTCTTTGTGTCTGAATGATACAACCTTTATTGGACCCGTGTCCAACAAAAAGTATAATTTTTTAAAAAAGCAAGTCTCTTTGTGTCAGAATGATCCAACATTTATTGGACCAGTGTCGACACCGCACGACGATCGTGTTTGGTAATTTGGGTCGCTGGCCCGATCGAGTCACGTATTACGAGCACGACTATCCTTACACCATCCTCTTTGAACCCAATTTCGGGGTGCACGTGCCTCGGTCGTTTGGAAAGACCGTGGTCGTGTTTACCAGTCATTTGGATTTGACGTGGGATCCAGGCGTCCAGTTGAGATTCTTTCAACTGGGTCGTCCCCCGTCTCGCCGAGTTTGGGAAGCCCATCAACCTCACAATAAGGAGGCCTATACGTTGAATCTCACAAACTGCACGCGCCTAGCGGAGGTGTACGTGAGACTATTAACGTGGTTGGATGATTGGGAAATGCATCGAGACGACCCCCTTCCTTGGCGCCTGGTCATGCCCCCAGCTTGGAAACGGGCGTTGGAACCTCACGTGGAACGCTCGCATCGCAAGGCCTTGGAATATGGGATGCCAGTTGACGTCACGCTCCTCGACCCTATATAAAGCCAGCCAGCAGAATCATTCTTTTTCAGAAGCATGTCTATCTATTTTGCTCATGCCAACTACTTTCTCCACCAGGGCAAGCCAGTGCCCATCGAGTTGTCTATTGCCACCCTTCCCAAGAATGGCAGTGATCCTCAAGTGCTCTGCATTACCGTCAACCATGACGGATTCGACTCCACGCCCCGAGACATGCGATACAATGCCTGCAAAAACGCTCGTCTTCGTCTGGTACGTCCCTTGCCCAAGAGTGTGCCTGTAGACTACCTACCCTATTGCGTGAGGGGCATGGTGGACCCAGGAGGTCTCATTGTCGTGAAAAGCTCCAAACAGCAAAAAATGTTTAAAGAGTTGGGACTCGTCACCGTATGCTTGGAGATGCTGCCCAAATTCAACACCCTTGGCGATGGCACCTTTCCCAACCCCATGCATGATGACCTCCACGAGGAAGGGGACGTGTCTCATTGCACCATGCTGAAATCTTTTCAATTTGCAAAATATCTGCAGCAGTTTCAAAAGTTGCAGGCGGAATGGAAGGACAAAGTTTCAGCTTGGAGAGAGTAAAAAAAAATTGCCCAATGGCCCAAAAAAAGGGGGACCGAGTCGACACCAAAGTCGACTCGGTCCCCCTTTTTTTGGATAAAGGAAGGTGCCAAGGTTGGAGAGCCTCTCTTTTAAAAATGTGTACTCTTCTGTGAAAACATGCCCAAAAAAACAGGCCCAAATCCGTAACTAATACCTAAGAAGGAACCTTTTGTGTTTTAATTCATGACGTCATGAATGGATGTAAGTATCATGAAAATGAATGGAAGGAAAGGATAGGATGCAAAAGGGTTGAAATATTTTTCAGAAGCAAATAAAGTTTACAACCAATCTCTCTAAAAAAAAAAAAAAAAAAAAAAAAAAAAAAAAAAAAAAAAAAAAAATTTTTTTTTTTTTTTTTTTTTTTTTTTTTTTTTTTTTTTTTTTTTTTTTACAGAGTGAGAAAACTTTTCAGAGTGAGAAAAATTTTCAGAGCAAAGAATAGTTTGAGTTTGACTGTAATTTCAAACATGTAGCGTGTCTTTGGCTCGGGGTCAATAGTATTTTCCATTGCATAAAATTGGCTCCAACCTTATAATTGGTTGGTTCACCGTGCAACATTTGTTCTTGAAACAAATGATTGTCAGCTTATAAATGTTTGGGAGTTTTATGTAGACTTGATACCCAACATTGACATTTAGCTTTGGTCAAACATTCTTTGGAATGGAGTGTCCCATCTCGTACGACGACTTTATCCAATTGTTTCACAATAAAATATTTTTCGGGTTCATCAAATAAATAAAAACAATGACAAAAACCTGGACCTTTAGTATTTTTGTCTCTACTATAGATGCAATCCGAGATATGAAGCCCATGTTCGTTCTGGACCAACTTGACGGGAAGAGGAAATCTGTTCAAGAGTTCTTGAAATTTCACAATACCCGCTAAACGTAGCAATTTTCGTCTATAAGGCAACAACTGGGAGGTGGGTTCTTGCTGCACACCTGGGATAATCATGTCTTCCAATTGAGAAAGTAACGTTTCTAATGAAGACATGACTCTCAGGAAGGAATGCTTACAATCAGGGAATACAAACAAAACTGTCAAACTCTTGGCAGATTGAACAGCTCAAAAAATTTTCAACCAAACTATTACTCTCTAAAAAAAAAAAAAAAAAAAAAAAAAAAAAAAAAAAAAAAAAAAAAAAAAAAATTTTTTTTTTTTTTTTTTTTTTTTTTTTTTTTTTTTTTTTTTTTTTTTACAGAGTGAGAAAACTTTTCAGAGTGAGAAACATTTTTAGAGCAAAGAATAGTTTGAGTTTGACTTCAAGTTGTCGAGTGTTTATACCCTACATTCAAGTGACGTCATGCGCAGTAACTTAAGTACGTCATGAATGTAAGTATCATGACGTCATGAATGGAAGGAAAGGATAGGATGCAAAATGAAAAAGAGTTGAAATATATTTCAGAAGCAAATAAAGTTTACAACCAATCTCTGTAAAAAAAAAAAAAAAAAAAAAAAAAAAAAAAAAAAAATTTTTTTTTTTTTTTTTTTTTTTTTTTTTTTTTTTTTTTTTTTTTTTACAGAGTGAGAAACATTTTCAGAGCTGAGAATATTTTGAGTTTGACTTGCAAGTTGTTCTTAAGTGCTACGTGTATTACATTGTGTAACGTGTAATTGTCATTTTCATTTTCAGTTGTCATGTTCTGTAGACCCTCCTATGGGGGATCGGCCTCCACCCTGAATAGTTTTGTAGTCTACTCGTGCCCTCCAACCCTTTGATAGCTCACCCTCCCTTATCGGATTCCATTACAGTCGAGTTCTTTTCCATTCAAACCGTGTTGGTTTCCAGGCTCTCCTCCTATGGGGGGTCTACTCAATGGTTGTACACGGTTCGACAGGACTCGCAGCCCACGTCTTACAATGCGCGACACAAATTCCTAGGCACCTTAGGAGCCTTATCATGTGCCTTTAAAGTTTATTATTGTTTATTCAATACAGACCCTCCTATGGGGGGTAGGGTCAAATCAATGGGAGAGTTGCCCTCTCCTAGCTCGTCTCTTTCCTTTGACATGCTGCAAACGCTTCTCGGTTCCCTAGAAGCCGAGATTGGTTCAAGACAATGTTACACCTGTTTTTAATCCCTAGAGACCCTCCAGAGGGAGGTAGAATCCTGTAAGGGGAAACATTCAAAAGAGCCTTTTATTCCAAACAAATGGATAGGTGACACGACGACCTGAGGGGTCCTGGGGCTGAGCAAGGTCAATTTCAAGTGTGGAAAGGGTTTGGAGCCTAGGATCGAAACCCGGGACCCAAGGTCTAGATCCATGGCATCCTACAATAGTCCCTGTGAAGGGCTATCCAACAACATAAATAGTTTGAAAATCGGACAGATGGGTGAGGAGCAAATCTAAAAAAAGGCCACAGGACCTTTTGGAGCCTAGTGCCTGAACCAGGGGGTCTAGGTCCCAACCGATGGATGCGTTGTAAAGTACAAACGATTCTGAATCTTTGGATGGGTCACACGTCTCTGAGAACCCCATAGGAGCCGAGATATGGCCATTTCCGGTTCACCAGGGGGGGTCCCCATGACCCCCCAGGGAAAAAGTCTGGACCCGATCCGACTGTAATTTACCGAGTTACAAGGTTTGAACTGGATTCCATAGCATTCTAATGGGAAAAAGTTCAATGGGCTGCGAAAAATGACAAGTCCAACAAAATGCTACTGCGCATGCGCCTTTAAAACTCTACTGCGCATGCACAATGTGACGTCACTTGACTATCGGATATAAATGCTCGACAACTTGTGAGTCTAGCTCAGTCGACTAGCTGCTCTGAAAATTTTTCTCTCTGAAAAGTTTTCTCACTCTGTAAAAAAAAAAAAAAAAAAAAAAAAAAAAAAAAAAAAAAAAAAAAAAAAAAAAAAAATTTTTTTTTTTTTTTTTTTTTTTTTTTTTTTTTTTTTTTTTTTTTTTTTTTTTTACAGAGTGAGAAAACTTTTCAGAGCAGAGAATAGTTTGAGCTAGACTCCCAAGTTGTCGAGCATTTTATATCCGATATTCAAGTGACGTCACATTGTGCATGCGCAGTAGAGTTTTAAAGGCGCATGCGCAGTAGCATTTTGTTGGACTTGTCATTTTTCGCAGCCTATTCAACTTTTTCCCATTAAAATGCTATGGAATCCAGTTCAAACCTTCTATCTCGGTAAATTACAGTCGGATCGGGTCCAAACTTTTTCCCTGGGGGGTCATGGGGACCCCCCCTGGTGAACCGGAAATGGCTATATCTCGGCTCCTATGGGGCCTTTATAGACGTGTGACCCATCAAAAGATTCAGAATCGTTTGTAGATTACAATGATATTTTTGGTTTGGACCTAGACCCCCTGGTTGAGGAACTAGGCTAAAAAAGGCCATTTTGGCCTCTTTTAGATTTGCTCCTCACCTATCCGTCCGATTTCCAAATTGCTTACGTTGTTGGATAGAACATATGTTGACCTATCGTGCGATGCTATGGATATGGACTTTGGGTCCCGGGTTTGGATCCTAGGCTCCAAAACGTATCGACACTAAAAAGGGACCTTGCTCAGCCCCAACGCCCCTAAGGTAGTCGAGTCACCTATCCATCTGTTTGGAATGTCAAGCTCTTTCGAATGATACCCCTAACAAGACCCTACCTCCCATAGGAGGGTCTCTAGGGATCAAAAACAGGTGTAACATTGTCTTGAACCTATCTCGGCTTCTATGGATCCCATAAGCTTTTGCAATATGTCAAATGAATGAGACGAGCCAGTAGATGGCAACACTCTATACGCTTTTGCTTACCCCCATAGGAGGGTCTGCAATGAGTGAAAAAAAACAAAATTCAGAGGCAAATTGCGGGTTTCTATGGCACCTATAAACTTGTGTGCACATTGTATGACGTGGGCTTCAAGCCCTGTCAATCATGTACAACTTTTGGGTATACCCCCCATAGGAGGTCTCGAGAGCCTGGAATAGAACACAGTTTTAATCGAAAATAACTCGACTCCTATGGAGCCGATAAGGAATTGTGACCCATTAAATGGTTTGAGTGCACGAGTAGATGACAAAAATACTCATGGTGTAGGCGATCCCCATAGAAGCCGAGATAGGTTCAAGACAATGTTACACCTGTTTTTGATCCCTAGAGACCCTCCTATGGGAGGTAGGGTCTTGTTAGGGGTATCATTCGAAAGAGCTTGACATTCCAAACAGATGGATAGGTGACTCGACTACCTTAGGGGCGTTGGGGCTGAGCAAGGTCCCTTTTTAGTGTCGATACGTTTTGGAGCCTAGGATCCAAACCCGGGACCCAAAGTCCATATCCATAGCATCGCACGATAGGTCAACATATGTTCTATCCAACAACGTAAGCAATTTGGAAATCGGACGGATAGGTGAGGAGCAAATCTAAAAGAGGCCAAAATGGCCTTTTTTAGCCTAGTTCCTCAACCAGGGGTCTAGGTCCAAACCAAAAATATCATTGTAATCTACAAACGATTCTGAATCTTTTGATGGGTCACACGTCTATAAAGGCCCCATAGGAGCCGAGATATAGCCATTTCCGGTTCACCAGGGGGGGTCCCCATGACCCCCCAGGGAAAAAGTTTGGACCCGATCCGACTGTAATTTACCGAGATAGAAGGTTTGAACTGGATTCCATAGCATTTTAATGGGAAAAAGTTGAATAGGCTGCGAAAAATGACAAGTCCAACAAAATGCTACTGCGCATGCGCCTTTAAAACTCTACTGCGCATGCACAATGTGACGTCACTTGAATATCGGATATAAAATGCTCGACAACTTGGGAGTCTAGCTCAAACTATTCTCTGCTCTGAAAAGTTTTCTCACTCTGTAAAAAAAAAAAAAAAAAAAAAAAAAAAAAAAAAAAAAAAAAAAAAAAAAAAAAAATTTTTTTTTTTTTTTTTTTTTTTTTTTTTTTTTTTTTTTTTTTTTTTTTTTTTTTTTTTTTACAGAGTGATAAAACTTTTCAGAGAGAAAAATTTTCAGAGCAGCTAGTCGACTGAGCTAGACTCACAAGTTGTCGAGCATTTATATCCGATAGTCAAGTGACGTCACATTGTGCATGCGCAGTAGAGTTTTAAAGGCGCATGCGCAGTAGCATTTTGTTGGACTTGTCATTTTTCGCAGCCCATTGAACTTTTTCCCATTAGAATGCTATGGAATCCAGTTCAAACCTTGTAACTCGGTAAATTACAGTCGGATCGGGTCCAGACTTTTTCCCTGGGGGGTCATGGGGACCCCCCTGGTGAACCGGAAATGGCGATATCTCGGCTCCTATGGGGTTCTCAGAGACGTGTGACCCATCCAAAGATTCAGAATCGTTTGTACTTTACAACGCATCCATCGGTTGGGACCTAGACCCCCTGGTTCAGGCACTAGGCTCCAAAAGGTCCTGTGGCCTTTTTTTAGATTTGCTCCTCACCCATCTGTCCGATTTTCAAACTATTTATGTTGTTGGATAGCCCTTCACAGGGACTATTGTAGGATGCCATGGATCTAGACCTTGGGTCCCGGGTTTCGATCCTAGGCTCCAAACCCTTTCCACACTTGAAATTGACCTTGCTCAGCCCCCACACCCCTCAGGTCGTCGTGTCACCTATCCATTTGTTTGGAATAAAAGGCTCTTTCGAATGATACCCCTTACAAGACCCTACCTCCCTCTGGAGGGTCTCTAGGGATCAAAAACAGGTGTAACATTGTCTTGAACCTATCTCGGCTTCTATGGATCCCATAAGCGTTTGCAGCATGTCAAAGGAAAGAGACGAGCTAGGAGAGGGCAACTCTCCGATTGATTTGACCCTACCCCCATAGGAGGGTTGGTATTGAATAAACAATAATAAACTTTAAAGGCACATGATAAGGCTCCTAGGACACCTATGAATTTGTGTCGCGCATTGTAAGACGTGGGGTGCGAGTCCTGTCGAACCGTGTACAACCATTGAGTAGACCCCCCATAGGAGGAGAGCCTGGAATACAACACGGTTTGAATGGAAAAGAACTCGACGGTAATGGAATCCGATAAGGGAGAGTGACCTATCAAAGGGTTGGAGGGCACGAGTAGACTACAAAACTATTCAGGGTGGAGGCCGATCTCCATAGGAGGGTCTACAGAACATGGCAACTGAAAATGAAAATGACAATTACACGTTACACAATGTAATACACTTGGCACTTAAGAACAACTTGCAAGTCAAACTCAAAATATTCTCAGCTCTGAAAATGTTTCTAACTCTGTAAAAAAAAAAAAAAAAAAAAAAAAAAAAAAAAAAAAAAAAAAAAAAAAAAAATTTTTTTTTTTTTTTTTTTTTTTTTTTTTTTTTTTTTTTTTACAGAGATTGGTTGTAAACTATATTTGCTTCTGAAATATATTTCAACTCTTTTTCATTTTGCATCCTATCCTTTCCTTCCATTCATGACGTCATGATACTTACATCCATGACGTACTTAAGTTACTGCGCATGACGTCACTTGAATGTAGGGTATAAACACTCGACAACTTGAAGTCAAACTCAAACTATTCTTTGCTCTAAAAATGTTTCTCCCTCTGAAAAGTTTTCTCACTCTGTAAAAAAAAAAAAAAAAAAAAAAAAAAAAAAAAAAAAAAAAAAAAAATTTTTTTTTTTTTTTTTTTTTTTTTTTTTTTTTTTTTTTTTTTTTTTTTTTTTTTTTTTAGAGAGTAATAGTTTGGTTGAAAATTTTTTGAGCTGTTCAATCTGCCAAGAGCTTGACAGTTTTGTTTGTATTCCCTGATTGTAAGCATTCCTTCCTGAGAGTCATGTCTTCATTAGAAACGTTACTTTCTCAATTGGAAGACATGATTATCCCAGGTGTGCAGCAAGAACCCACCTCCCAGTTGTTGCCTTATAGACGAAAATTGCTACGTTTAGCGGGTATTGTGAAATTTCAAGAACTCTTGAACAGATTTCCTCTTCCCGTCAAGTTGGTCCAGAACGAACATGGGCTTCATATCTCGGATTGCATCTATAGTAGAGACAAAAATACTAAAGGTCCAGGTTTTTGTCATTGTTTTTATTTATTTGATGAACCCGAAAAATATTTTATTGTGAAACAATTGGATAAAGTCGTCGTACGAGATGGGACACTCCATTCCAAAGAATGTTTGACCAAAGCTAAATGTCAATGTTGGGTATCAAGTCTACATAAAACTCCCAAACATTTATAAGCTGACAATCATTTGTTTCAAGAACAAATGTTGCACGGTGAACCAACCAATTATAAGGTTGGAGCCAATTTTATGCAATGGAAAATACTATTGACCCCGAGCCAAAGACACGCTACATGTTTGAAATTACAGTCAAACTCAAACTATTCTTTGCTCTGAAAAGTTTTCTCACTCTGTAAAAAAAAAAAAAAAAAAAAAAAAAAAAAAAAAAAAAAAAAAAAAAAATTTTTTTTTTTTTTTTTTTTTTTTTTTTTTTTTTTTTTTTTTTTTTTTTTTTAGAGAGATTGGTTGTAAACTTTATTTGCTTCTGAAAAATATTTCAACCCTTTTGCATCCTATCCTTTCCTTCCATTCATTTTCATGATACTTACATCCATTCATGACGTCATGAATTAAAACACAAAAGGTTCCTTCTTAGGTATTAGTTACGGATTTGGGCCTGTTTTTTTGGGCATGTTTTCACAGAAGAGTACACATTTTAAAAGAGAGGCTCTCCAACCTTGGCACCTTCCTTTATCCAAAAAAAGGGGGACCGAGTCGACTTTGGTGTCGACTCGGTCCCCCTTTTTTTGGGCCATTGGGCAATTTTTTTTTACTCTCTCCAAGCTGAAACTTTGTCCTTCCATTCCGCCTGCAACTTTTGAAACTGCTGCAGATATTTTGCAAATTGAAAAGATTTCAGCATGGTGCAATGAGACACGTCCCCTTCCTCGTGGAGGTCATCATGCATGGGGTTGGGAAAGGTGCCATCGCCAAGGGTGTTGAATTTGGGCAGCATCTCCAAGCATACGGTGACGAGTCCCAACTCTTTAAACATTTTTTGCTGTTTGGAGCTTTTCACGACAATGAGACCTCCTGGGTCCACCATGCCCCTCACGCAATAGGGTAGGTAGTCTACAGGCACACTCTTGGGCAAGGGACGTACCAGACGAAGACGAGCGTTTTTGCAGGCATTGTATCGCATGTCTCGGGGCGTGGAGTCGAATCCGTCATGGTTGACGGTAATGCAGAGCACTTGAGGATCACTGCCATTCTTGGGAAGGGTGGCAATAGACAACTCGATGGGCACTGGCTTGCCCTGGTGGAGAAAGTAGTTGGCATGAGCAAAATAGATAGACATGCTTCTGAAAAAGAATGATTCTGCTGGCTGGCTTTATATAGGGTCGAGGAGCGTGACGTCAACTGGCATCCCATATTCCAAGGCCTTGCGATGCGAGCGTTCCACGTGAGGTTCCAACGCCCGTTTCCAAGCTGGGGGCATGACCAGGCGCCAAGGAAGGGGGTCGTCTCGATGCATTTCCCAATCATCCAACCACGTTAATAGTCTCACGTACACCTCCGCTAGGCGCGTGCAGTTTGTGAGATTCAACGTATAGGCCTCCTTATTGTGAGGTTGATGGGCTTCCCAAACTCGGCGAGACGGGGGACGACCCAGTTGAAAGAATCTCAACTGGACGCCTGGATCCCACGTCAAATCCAAATGACTGGTAAACACGACCACGGTCTTTCCAAACGACCGAGGCACGTGCACCCCGAAATTGGGTTCAAAGAGGATGGTGTAAGGATAGTCGTGCTCGTAATACGTGACTCGATCGGGCCAGCGACCCAAATTACCAAACACGATCGTCGTGCGGTGTCGACACTGGTCCAATAAATGTTGGATCATTCTGACACAAAGAGACTTGCTTTTTTAAAAAATTATACTTTTTGTTGGACACGGGTCCAATAAAGGTTGTATCATTCAGACACAAAGAAGGAGACTTGTTTTTAAAACAATTATACTTTTTGTTTGCAACGGGTCCAATAAATGTTTGGACACAAAGAAGGAGACGTTTTTTTAAAAAAATAATCATTTTTTTATTGATCATACTCTACAAGATAGATTCAGAGGTTGTATGGCTTTAAATCCAACAGAAGGTCGGATACAAGGGGAGAGTTTGGGCATTGACAAGTCCAGGGGCTCCATCGCCATATCGTGTTCAAAAGTCTCCAGGAAGGTGATGAGTTCATTGTTTTCATCAAAGAACGAGGGCACCAGGTGGAGCACCGAGGGTCCAGAAAAGGACGTTAGGAGTTGGTCGAGCCAAGCAGCTTCGGGCTCTGGAGAGATGAGCTCAGGTTCTGGAATCTGCACAGGTGGCGGAGAGATGAGCTCAAGTTCTGGAATCTGCACAGGTGGCGGAGAGATGAGCTCAGGTTCTGGAATCGGCTCAGGTTCTGGAATCTGCACAGGTGGCGGAGAGAGGAGCTCAGGTTCTGGAATCTGCACAGGTTGAGGATAGAGTAGCTCAGGTTGTGGAATCTGCACAGGTTGAGGATAGAGTAGCTCAGGTTGTGGAATCTGCACAAGTCTCTGGATGCATCCTCGTTTCTTGGAGGGGCGCGTCTCCTCCCCCGATCGCTTCAGTCCAAGCACTGGGGTCGGAGGCGGTAGCTTGTAGGCGGTTTGATCCAACGTTTTTTTTTTTCGAAAATCTCCCAGGTGAAATCCCTTCTGAAGGAGCTGAGGGAGCAGGGATTCGGGGATCAGGTCCAGACCCAAAACGGTTTTTTGAACCGTCAACAGCAAATAGTGGGTTCCCGCCGGGATCGGATAGGCCGTGTGTGGCTCCAAGATGGTCCGATGGTAGAGCATTTGGTCGTAGGGCTCGAAACTCTTCTCGTTCACGTTGGGTCGGGCTCGACACTGGAGACTGGAAGGGGGCAGTTCGTAGAGCAGCAGGGGCACGTGCGTCGTTTGAATGAAATGCACTTGTCCGGGGTGCACCGTTCTCAACCCAAAGGTAAAGTCTTTTTTCACAAAAAACAGGTTGCCATAAATGTACACCATCCTCTTGTCGGTATTTTTGAGCAAACGATCTGGATTTTTCAAGAGGCTTTTGGACACTTTTTCCCACAGGATCGCGTTGGGTCGAAATTCGTTGACGTGCTTGGCTTCCAGCACGGCCCGCTTGAAATTGTCCATCAACGTCTTTTGGTGGTACCACGGATCTTGCGAAATAAGGTAAACACGCGTTTGGCGTGAGGCTCCTGGTAGAGGATGCCCGCTCGCACCTGGCCTTGTTGAGCGGCATATTCCAACGCATCGGGTTTCTCGGGCAGCGTCACGGGCACCACGGTGGAGGAGAGGTGCTCTGGGAAGGCATCCATGCTGCAAACTGACGAGAAGCGTCGACCCGCGTCCTCCTTTTATAGACGTGTTAGGCCGAGTGAAAAATGGGGTTGAGAGGTTGGTGGAGTATGGAACACATGCCTTGCACGGCAATCCAACGATGACATTGCGTCTGGTGGCAAAAGGGACATTCGCCTCGTGCATGGGATTTCAAGAGCATGACGGGGATGCGTTTGAAAGGACTGAAAGCGCTCCATTTTGCTTGAATGTCTTTAAAATCTTGCTTGGAACGAGAATCGGTCACACAGAGGGTGCCGACATTGAGATAATGTAAAGAGTTGAACACTTTATGCGCCTCGACGCGATCCGAAGCATACGAGACGACCCCGTTGGTGAGCGTGAAACCATGGTCTCGGAGACACAACACGGCCAGACCGTGCGTATGGAAAAAGACTTGAGCGTGGTGCTGGGGAAATCGATAAGCATAAGGAGGCGTCGTCGAGACGAGGAGAAACGACGTCGAGAGGTCTTGGGGAGAGTTTAGTTTTGGGGCTCATGAAAAGACTCTGGGTGTGAAGGAGAACCCATGGAGGGCAAAGGGGAACCAGGGTCGGATAACAGGCTCAACACATTGTCCGGGTCGGTCATGTTGAAAAGAGAAGCTGCAAATTTTGTGCTCTGAAATGTAGTCTGTCAAGTGTTTGCTCTTAAACTTCTCTCTAAAAAAAAAAAAAAAAAAAAAAAAAAAAAAAAAAAAAAAAAAAAAAAAAAAAAAAAAAAAAAAAAAAATTTTTTTTTTTTTTTTTTTTTTTTTTTTTTTTTTTTTTTTTTTTTTTTTTAATAAGGATAAATTAATTTCTTGCCTAGCTAGAGTTTTTCTCTTCTTGTGCTGCGTGGACTCTGTGTTCTTTTCAAGTTTAAAAGCCTTCTACCACCCCCTCATTTCATTTACTCGTCTAGTGTAGTGTGCTTTGAAATTTTGTTTCTTTTCAATCTATCGTGTCCGACCATGTCTGCTGTTTCGGATGCATGTTATTGTGAACAAGATTGTTTAGTGTGTTCTCGGGGAAAAGAGTCCCCTCATGATTGTGTGATTCACGTTTTATTGAAATCGATGGTGTTTCAAGAACGAGTGATGCGCGGTGAACCCACCGAAGCACGATTGAAAGAAATTTTAGAGATTGGACAACACTATTTACCCCGGGCCATGCATTGGACGGACGAAAATAGTAAACGTTGGCAAAGGATGTATGACGAGATCCAGAGTGGGTTTCCCAAACCCTCTGTCGGAAGCGAATAAAGATTTAAAAGATTGTCAGAAGCACATAAAATTGAAAAATCTCGCAAACAAAGTTTG